>SZWC01003680.1:100580-118201 GCA_023375785.1 Penium margaritaceum | reverse complement strand
GGACTCGGACTCGGACTCGGACTCGGACTCAGGCTCGGACTCTGACTCAGACTCGGACTGGGACTCGGACTGGGACTCGGACTGTGACTCAGACTGGACTCGGAGTGGGACTCGGACTAGGACTCGGACTTGGACTCAGACTGGGACTCGGACTGGGACTCGGACTGGGATTCAAACTGGGACTCGGACTGGGACTCGGACTGAGGCTCAGACTGGGACTCAGACTGGGACTCGGACTGGCACGAGCACTGGCACTAGCACTGGCACTGGCACTGGCACTGGCAATTGTCAGAAATATGACTCCGACAAGGTGCTCTTCACCCCTCGGATAATCCGAACTCTCGATACTGGTTCAGGTCCCGCACCGAACTTCCCTCGGCAATGGCTAGTCGGTCACGACCGTTTCACCAGAGTCAAGCCGCCCCAAGTAAGCGACCTCGTCGCCACGCGTCCGGCTAGCGGAAAGAAGCCGTTAATACTTGCTTTGTCATGTTCTGTTGCATATACAGAGGATATTCATTCCCTCCCTAGTTTAACCAGAACAGTTCTTCCATCCTGTTCCCCTTTGGTTTTGCAGCTTCGCCCCCATGTCTTTGCTCTGCTCGCACCGCGCATTCCTTGTCTTTGCCAGCCTCTCTCAGCGCTTCGCTCCGTCACTTCCGCTCCTTTGCTCAGCTCTCTTACTCCGCCAACCATCACTCATCTTGCTAGCACTCTCTCACATCAGTCTGCGTGTAAGTGCGTGTAAGTTTGTGTAAGTGCGTGTAAGTACGTGTAAGTACTGGGACTCGGACTCGGACTCGTACTAGGAATCAGACTGGGACTCGGACAGGGACTGGGACTGGGACTGGGACTGGGACTCGCACTGGGACTCGGACCGGGACTCGGAATCGGACTCGGACTGGGACTCGGACTGGGACTCGGACTGGGACTCGGACTGGGACTCGGACTGGAACTCGGACTGGAATTCGGACTGGCACTGGCACTGGCACTGGCATTGGCACTGGCACTGGCACTATCACTGGCACTGGCACTGACACTGGCACTGGCACTGGCACTAGCACTGGCACTGGCACTGGCACTAGGACTGGGACTGGGACTCGGACTCGGACTCGGACTCGGACTCGGACTCGGACTCGGACTCGGACTCGGACTCGGACTCGGACTCGGACTCGGACTCGGACTCGGACTCGGACTCGGACTCGGACTCGGACTCGGACTCGGACTCGGACTCGGACTCGGACTCGGACTCGGACTCGGACTCGGACTCGGACTCGGACTCGGACTCGGACTCGGACTCGGACTCGGACTCGGACTCGGACTCGGACTCGGACTCGGACTCGGACTCGGACTCGGACTCGGACTCGGACTCGGACTCGGACTCGGACTCGGACTCGGACTCGGACTCGGACTCGGACTCGGACTCGGACTCGGACTCGGACTCGGACTCGGACTCGGACTCGGACTCGGACTCGGACTCGGACTCGGACTCGGACTCGGACTCGGACTCGGACTCGGACTCGGACTCGGACTCGGACTCGGACTCGGACTCGGACTCGGACTCGGACTCGGACTCGGACTCGGACTCGGACTCGGACTCGGACTCGGACTCGGACTCGGACTCGGACTCGGACTCGGACTCGGACTCGGACTCGGACTCGGACTCGGACTCGGACTCGGACTCGGACTCGGACTCGGACTCGGACTCGGACTCGGACTCGGACTCGGACTCGGACTCGGACTCGGACTCGGACTCGGACTCGGACTCGGACTCGGACTCGGACTCGGACTCGGACTCGGACTCGGACTCGGACTCGGACTCAGACTCGGACTCGGACTCGGACTGGGACTCAGACTGTGACTCAGACTGGACTCGGAGTGGGACTTGGACTAGGACTCGGACTTGGACTCAGACTGGGACTCGGACTGGGACTCGGACTGGGATTCAAACTGGGACTCGGACTGGGACTCGGACTGAGGCTCAGACTGGGACTCAGACTGGGACTCGGACTGGCACGAGCACTGGCACTAGTACTGGCACTGGCACTGACACTGGCAACTGTCAGAAATATGACTCCGACAAGGTGCTCTTCACCCCTCGGATAATCCGAACTCTCGATACTGGTTCAGGTCCCACACCGAACTTCCCTCGGAAACGGCTGGTCGGTCACGACCGTTTCACCAGAGTCAAGCCGCCCCAAGTAAGCGACCTCGTCGCCACGCGTCCGGCTAGCGGAAAGAAGCCGTTAATACTTGCTTTGTCATGTTCTGTTGTATATACGGAGGATATTCATTCCCTCCCTAGTTTAACCAGAACAGTTCTTCCATCATGTTCCCCTTTGGTTTTGCAGCTTCGCCGCCATGTCTTCGTTCTGCTCGCACCGCGTATTCCTTGTCTTTTCCAGCCTCTCTCAGCTCTTCGCTCCGTCACTTCCGCTCCTTTGCTCAGCTCTCTTACCCCGCCAACCATCACTCATCTTGCTAGCACTCTCTCACATCAGTCTGTCTATCTCGACTACTTCACGTCTCAGCCTCTATCAACTTTTGCGACTAACTCCTCGGGACTGCTCTCGCTTACGTCACTCTGCTGACGTACACTTGCATGTCCCGATGCTTCTACCTACTTCTGCTGCTGCTGTCCTCATGCGTGCATTCTTCTGACATGGTATCAGAGCTTCAGGCAACATCACCTGGAGCCCTGTGACCGCGTCATCACTCTGCCGCCATCCTTCCTCCAACACTTTTATTCGCGTTCTTCTATTGCCGCAACCATCGCCTCGCACTTCTCTGCTTTGTCAATAGCTGACACCAGCAGCACTGCTTTACGAGTTCCCCGCACTAAAGAAACGCCTCGACATCCTAAGGAAGCCATGCGCCCAATTCTGCACACGTGGCCAATAATTGGTGACTTGTCGTCCACATCAGTCGCAAGCAACTCTCAAGCCGCCGCCTGCCGTCAACTACCAAGAAGCTTCCTGCCATCTGCCATTCACTGCCCCTCACTGCCTCTGCCTCCACAATCACCTCCTCCTCTCGCCACTTTCCCATCAGCCTCATCTGCTAATTCCCCCTCGTCATCTTCAGCCCACCTGCATCTATCATCTCAAGCCGCCTTCTCGCATCGCCTTCTTGCTTTGTCAAACAGCTGCAGCCCAAACTGCCGTCGTCAGGATATCGGACACCACCAGTCTTCCTGCTCCCATTTCCGAGCCAACTCGGGAATAAGCCGTCACTCTCCTGACATCAACGGACCAGTGCCTCTGCTCGCTGCCTGACTCTCTCCATCACAATCGACTTTCTCGAACTATCAGGATATCGGACACCACCAGTCTTCCTGCCCACCGAGGGCCAACTGGGGAACAAGCCGTCACTCTCTTGAAAGCAGAGGAAGTGGTTGTGTCGCTCTACCTCTCTGCCACGTCGACTCTCATCTCGCCTCCTTCTGCTTGCCTCGCTCTCCACCTTCCTCCTCTAGCATCATCATCAGCCCTCAGTCTTCACCTCTCGCATCATCTGCTGCCTTCAAGTCCTCCTTATCATCCTCGTTCCAGCCTCCTCAGTCCCATCAGTCTCCTGACTGGTCCCACCTTCGTCCGCCGCCTCGCAACCTCCCCGTCATCAACATCTTCTGTGCTGCCTTCGCATCAATCATCTTCATCAGCATCGTTTCGCAGCGCATGTGGTTCCGCCCCTGCGCCCACTCATCCATCAATTGCCTCCTTTGCCTCAACATCGCTTTCTGCTCGGCACAAGGATCCGCCCGGTCGCATCGCCTGTTCCGCGACGACTTGCGCCCACGCCGAAAACTTCCCTCAGCGTACGCGGCTCGTCCCTGCGCCCACTCCGTCATCATCATCATCAGCCTCCTCTTCAGCATCATCAGCATCTGTGGCCAGCACAAGGATGTGCACGAGCTAGCTGCCCGCTTCGTAGCAGCCTGCACCCACACCGGAAGCAGATTTCTCGTGGCGCGTTGGCACATGCCTTCCCCTTGCCGCATCCTACTCCTATAATCCGCAGCGCACAAGGTTTTGCCCCTACGCCCACTCAATCATCCAGCATTCCTCCGCTGTCATCTGCCGTCATCATCTGCTCGGCACACGGATCCGCCCGGTCGCATCGCCTGCTTCGCGACGACCTGCGTCCACACCGAAACTTCCTGCCGCGCACGTGGTTCCATCCCTGCGCCCATGCCGCCGTCCAGCACTCCTTCATTCCCATCAGTCTTCATCAACACGGTGTACACATCTGTCCTCCCGCATCGCCCGTCCAGTAATGACCTGCACCCACACCACATTCCTCAAAGCGCTCGCCCACTTTTGCAGCATCCTCCTCCTTCACATCCTTCTCCTCAGCATCCTCCTCCAGTCTCTTACCACTCTTACTTATCTGCTCAGTAAACGAACCTGCCTGGTCACACTACTCAGTGACCTGCACCCACATTGAACCTGCTGCACCTCGTCTCCTCCCTTCATCACCAGCCGCTCCCTCTCTTCTTCTCTCTCCAACCTTGGTAAGCAGCCACCAGCAACTCCCACGCATTCTCAACAAATCATCATGGCAGCACAAGCCCTCGACTGGACACACATTCTCGTCCTTGATCAGTTGGGAGAAAACATCCACATCTGGTATGGTGGCCTATGTTGCCCTCGTTGCCCGTTGTATGAGCCTTACAACGACAACGTAGTAACGAGCTACATCGTAGCTACTTCGTTGCGTTGTAGGGCCAAAACACAACCCGGGTCACCCAAGAATGGTGATTTTGGACACTTGGGGACCGTGCTCAGGGACTTCGGTATTTTTGCAAAAATCGACACTTCACGTTCGCGCTCGATGCCGCCGCCGTGCGAGCCTAATTTGACAGATAAGCCACAGCATTTGCTGCACTGCACCAAGCAAGCAGGTGAGCATGCATGCATGATACGGGTCAGCCATGCCTAGCCAGATTTTGGTTCATAAACACGGCATCGGCGTGTCCGAATTCAGTGAACGAATAGCATGGAAGTGCTCAACGTCCAGGTGTACAATCTTTCTACCGTTAGACTGGATATTAGTTTCAGGGCTTTTTTCACATGATAAATGTATTACACACTACACAAACCCAGAAGGACAACAAACCACGGTTTAAAGCGTTCATACTCGGTCTGTAAATTCGTTTCGCATCGTGAAAATATCACAAGTGACATGATAAGGGGGAATCTCACCAACAAGCGGAAAAGTTATTGGAGTCCAATAATAATCGTGAACCATTGGTGTCTTTTCACGGTTTGCACATTCGTTTTCATCCCGTGAAAACAAATCTACGACCTCGTACCATCGAACTGAAACGATAGCGGATGTGCACTGATGCATGGGTGATGCGCTCGAGTATCGCCCCAGTTGTTCATAGCCCGTCAGTGGCAGTAACACGCTACCCTTCTGTTCGTTGCCTGGTGCGACACTTAGTGTCGCACCAGGATGGCGTCCCAACCGTCCGGGTCCTCCTCTCAGCCGTCAAGGGGTGCCACCTCCGCTGCTGGCACAATCCAGTCACCAGCTCCATCATCAGGTGTGACGGACGCCTCCTTTGACGCATCTCGGTGGAATCCACCTCGAAAACGCCAGTACAGCAGAGACTACCTCACAAAGGAGCTCAGCAAGCACTGCGAGCGCATCCCTACGAAGACCAAGAAAGCCGGCTGGAGGTGCGGATCATGTGGCACCGTCAAGTCCGGGACATGTGACTGCATCCGCGGTCATTTCAACGGCGACAACCACAACATTGGGAAGTGCCCGTACCCACCACCCACAGCTCGAGACGCACTCGGGTTGGACCGCGAGGCTGCCCCACCTGCTGGATGGAAACCTCAGAACGTCCAGCTCAACAAGGGACTTGGAGCAGAATGGGGAACAAAAGACAAACCCGTGGCTTGGGTGAAGCTCTGGGAGAAACACGAGAGGGAGAGCGCAGCAGTAGCAGCTGGGGTCATGCTGGAGGCCGACAGTGACGACGACATCCCTACCCCATGACAGTCCAACCGCAATGACAGCCTCACCACAGCCAGCCCCTCTGAATGGTCCCCATTTTTGACATCAAAAGAGCCTCCTCGTTCCGACAGTCGAGCATGGATCAGCACCTTGAGCACGGCCACAACGACAGGTGCCAGCTTGACATAGTGAAGCTGATGTGTATCCAAGCAGCACCAATCTCCTTCTGCCGTGAATCAGTGATGCTGGAGGTGGTGAAGTCTGCCGCAGAACTACCTCTGGCTTCAGGCTCTCCAGCCGTACCAGAGTTGTCAAGGACCTGCTCCCGAAGCTGGATAGGGAGCTGGAGGAGCTCGATGCTCCGTTGAAGCAGGCCTGGGATATCTACGGGTGTTCCGTAGCCGTGGACGAGTGGTCTGACCGCCAGGTCAGACCCATTTACAACGCAATGGCCTGCAACGCCCAAGGATCCGTCCACCTGTTTTCGCGCAACGCCAGTGGCCTCAGCCGGCACGCAGATCATACCGCCAGCATGATTGAAGCAGCCATCAACATCGTGGGGATTGGCAAGGTGGTGTCTGTCATTTGTGACAACACATCCACCAACAAAAAAGCATTCACCGACCTCAAGGAGAAGTACCCGCAGCTGTTTTTCCAAGGGTGCTGCGCGCACAACATCGACCTTGTCATGAAGGACATTGCAAAGACCGACTGGGGTGCGACCATCATTGGCCGCTGCGAGAAGGTGGTGTCGTATGTGCGGAACAATGACATGCCTCGCTCCTGGCTTTGTGAGCGGACTGGCGGTAAGATGCTTCTGCCACGCTGTGAGACAAGGTTTGCCTCCACCTTTGACATGGTCAACCGTCTGCTTGACCAGAAGGAGAACCTGGAGACAATGGTGGATACAGATTTGTGGAAGAAGATGGGGATGAGGAGGGATGCGGGGTTCAAAACCAGGAAAAAGGAGGTGCGGCGGCTCATCTGTCGCCGTGTCTTCTGGGTTCAGGTACGCCAGCTCCGGGATCTTCTGGAGCCACTGGTGCGGGCATTGCGGGTGGCAGACCGAAGGGGTGGTTCAGCAGGTGAGATCTATGAGGGCCTTCTAGATTGTTCTGATGAGTTGAAAGTGCTGTGTGAGAAGAAGGGCAGGAAGCCATCCAAAGTGGCTAAGTCTCATGTGCAGTTTGCCCTGGCCAGACTCAACGCACGCTGGACAAAGGATATGTCATGTCCGTTGTATGCCGGAGCGAGACGCATGCATCCCGCGCACTTCGGTAACGATCTGTCACTGGATTCTGCAACCATGCAAGCGTGGCAAGCAGTGATGGATGCACTTGTACCGGCTGAGAAGCATGATGACCTGCTGCATGAGATCTCAGCCTTCCAGAGAGGCCAAGTCATGGTCAACCCAGTCCCTTCTGTCACTGCATCGAAGAATGCAAAGGCTGTGGCTGATGTGGCAAAGGTGCAGTGCAGGAGCATGACTCCGGTGGAATGGCACGTCAACTACATGCACTGCATGCCCACGTTGCGTGACCTCGCTTTGAAGGTTTTGTCTCAACCGTGTTCATCTTCTGAATGTGAGAGAGTGTTCTCCACACATGAGCTTGTGCACACTGCACATAGGAACCGCTTGTTGGTGTCAACGTTGGAGCTGCTCGTCCGCTGCAACGTGAGGTTGCGCAAGCACTATGGCAAGAGCGGCGGGTGAGCAGCAAGGCAGCAGACGACGGCAGCAGAGGGAGGAGTTGAACCAGAAGCAGACAATGGAGAAGTCAGTGAAGAAGACAGGGAGATCATGGAGGATGGAGAGGAGGTGGAGCTCCTGAATGTGGGTGAAGAGGACAGTAGTGACAGTGGGGAGGGGGAGGATGAAGAGGATGACTTCAACGCAGCAGAGGGAGATGATGATGTCGTGGAAGTGCAAGCAAACATCCGTGTTCTTGTGGACACGCCCATGCTGCCGCATGCTCGCCGTGTACGCATGCGGCAAGAGACCCCTACCCCGGCTTCTGGCAGCAGGCAGAGCAGCCGCAGCCAGACAGCACGTGCAGCAGCTGCTGGGACAGATGCAACAACAGCAGCAGCAGCAGCAGCAGCTAAAACTTCCCAACTTGCAACAACACCTGCAACTCCAACACCCACCGCAGAGACGATGTCTGCAGCTCAAGCAGCACCTGCAGCAGAAGGCACTCATGGCACAGATGCAATAGCAGCAACGGCTTCTACTCAAGCAGATGAGGGAGGTGCAGATGCTGCCACCATTACTAGCCTTGAAGAGAATGCAGCCCTCGGCAGTGGCAATGTCCCTGCTCGTGCCTCTGGCACAAAACACCCCGGGTCCATGGACAAGACAGCTAAGCGTGGCCGTGGTAGGAAGTAGACATTGTGTTCTTTCTGTGTGAAACGAAAATTCCATTCTTCTTTTTGACCATGACATTGCCCATTGTGTTTGGATTTGGTTTTGTGTTCAGCAAACAGTTCAGTGCAATGCTGAAAAACTAAGTGTTACATTGTCTGTGAATGAATCTTGTGCAGTTCAAAATGAAAATGCAAGAAGAATTCTGAGTGTATTATCAGTTGCATAAAATTCGTGATGAAAATGTTAATAGTATGTGAATGCTTTAGTAAGCTTTTCCAAGGGCTGCTCACTGAATAACATCAATATTTAGTTGAACAAGTTTTGCTATAAAAAATGGCCATATGTTGGTGATTGTACCTTTGGTCCCCTCATTTCTGCTGCAGTTGCTGTGCACCCACCTCGATGCCCTGGACATGGACAACATCGTTGTTCGTTGTGAACATCGTTGTAGCATTGTTCGTGGGACAGAGGACAACATTGGTAAGTACGTGTAAGTGCGTGTAAGTGCGTGTAAGTGCGTGTAAGTGCGTGTAAGTGTGTGTAAGTGCGTGTAAGTATGTGTAAGTGCGTATAAGTGCGTGTAAGTGCGTGTAAGTGCGTGTCAATGCATGTAAGTTTGTGTAAGTGCGTATAAGTGCGTGTAAGTGCGTGTAAGTGCGTGTAAGTGCGTGTAAGGTTGTGTAAGTGCGTGTAAGTTTGCGTAAGTGTGTGTAGGTGTGTGTAAGTGCATGTAAGTGCATGTAAGTTTGTATACGTGCGTGTGAGTGCATGTAAGTGTGTGTAAGTGCGTGTAAGTGCGTGTAAGTGTGTGTAAGTGCGTGCTGCAACAACAGCAGCAGCAGCAGCTAGAACTTCCCAACTTGCAACAACACCTGCAACTCCAACACCCGCCACAGAGACGATGTCTGCAGCTCAGGCAACACCTACAGCAGAAGGCACTCATGGCACAGATGCAATAGTAGCAACGGCTTCTACTCAAGCAGATGAGGGAGGTGCAGATGCTGCCACCAACGCTAGCCTTGATGAGAATGCAGCCCTTGGCAGTGGCAATGCCCTTGCTCGTGCCTCTGGTACAAAACGCCCCGGTTCCATGGACAAGGCAGCTAAGCGTGGCCGTGGTAGGAAGTAGACATTGTGTTCTTTCTGTGTGAAACAAAAATTCCATTCTTCTTTTTGACCATGACATTGCCCATTGTGTTTGGATTTGGTTTTGTATTCAGCAAAAAGTTCAGTGCACTGCTGAAAACCTAAGTGTTACATTGTCTGTGAATGAAACCTGTGCAGTTCAAAATGAAAATGCAGGAAGAATTCTGAGTGTATTATCAGTTGCATAAAATTCGTGATGAAAATGTTAATAGTATGTCAATGCTTTAGTAAGATTTTCCAAGGGCTGCTCACAGAATAACATCCATATTTATTTGAACAAGTTTTGCTATAAAAAATGGCCATATGTTGGTTTTTTTACCTTTGGTCCCCTCATTTCTGCTGTAGTTGCTGTGCACCCACCTCGATGCCCTGGACATGGACTACATCGTTGTTCGTTGTGAACATCGTTGTAGCGTTGTTCGTGTGACAGAGGACAACATTGGTAAGTACGTGTAAGTGCGTGTAAGTGCGTGTAAGTGCGTGTAAGTGTGTATAAGTGCGTGTAAGTATGTGTAAGTGCGTGTAAGTACGTGTAAGTACGTGTAAGTGCGTGTCAATGCGTGTAAGTGTGTGTAAGTGCGTGTAAGTGCGTGTAAGTGCGTGTAAGTACGTGTAAGTGCGTGAAAGTGCATGTAAGTGCGTGTAAGTGCGTGTAAGGGTGTGTAAGGTCGTGGAAGTGCGTGTAAGTTTGCGTAAGTGTGTGTAAGTGAGGGTAAGTGCGTGTAAGTGCGTGTAAGTGAGTGTAAGTGAGTGTAAGTGCGTGTAAGTGCGTGTAAGTGTATGTAAGTGTGTGTAAATGCGTGTAAGTACGTGTAAGTGCGTGTAAGTGCATGTAAGTGTGTGTATGTGCGTGTAAGTACGTGCACGTGTGTGTAAGTGCATGTAAGTGCGTGTAAGTGCGTGTAAGTACGTGTATGTGCATGTAAGTGTGTGTAAGTGCGTGTAAGTACGTATAAGTGCGTGAAAGTGCGTGGAAGTGTGTTTAAGTGCGTGTAAGTGCATGTAAGTGCGTGTAAGTGCATGTAAATGCGTGTAAGTGTGTGTAAGTGCGTGTAAGTGCCTGTAAGTGCGTGTAAGTACGTGTAAGTGAGTGTAAGTGTGTGTAAGTGCATGTAAGTGCGTGTAAGTTCGTGTAGGTTTGTGTAAGTGCCTGTAAGTATGTGTACATTTGTGTAAGTGCGTGAAAGTACGTGTGAGTTCGTATCAGTGTGTGTAAGTGCGTGTAAGTGTGTGTAATTTCATGTAAGTGCGTGTAAGTGTGTTAAAAGTACATGTAAGTGCGTATGAGTACGTGTAAATGCGTGTAAGTGTATTTAAGTTTGTGTAAGTGCGTGTAAGTGTGTGTGTACGTTTGTGTAAGTGCGTGTAAGTACATGTAAGTGCGTGTAAGTGCTTGTAAGTTTGTGTAACTGTGTATAAGTGCGTGTAAGTGTGTGTAAGTGCATGTAAGTGTGTGTGAGTGCGTGTAAGAGCATGTTAGTGTGTGTAAGTGCGTGTAAGTGAGTATAAGTGTAAGTGTGAGTGAGTCTGAGTACGCGTAAGTGTGTGTAAGTGCGTGTAAGTGCATGTAAGTGCGTATAAGTACGTGTAAGTGCGTGTAAGTGCGTGTAAGTGCATGTAAGTATGTGCAAGTGTATGTAAGGGCATGTAAGTATGTATCAGTGTGTGTAAGTGCGTGTAAGTTTGTGTAAGTGCATGTAAGTGCGTGTTAGTATATGTAAGTGCGTGTAAGTACATGTAAGTGCCTGTAAGTGTGTGGAAGTGTGTGTAAGTGCGTGTAAGTGTGTGCAAGTGCATGCAAGTTTGTGTAAGTACGTGTAAGTGCATGTAAGTACGTGTAAGTGTGTATAAGTGCATGTAAGTTCGTATAAGTATGTGTAAGTATGTGTAAGTGCGTGTTAGTACGTGTAAGTGTGTGTAAGTACATGTAAGTGTGTGTAAGTGTGTGCAAGTGCATGTAAGTTCGTGTAAGTGCGTGCAAGTGCATGTAAGGGTGTGTAAGTGCGTGTAAGTGCCTGTAAGTGCGTGTAAGTGCATGTAAGTGTGTATAAGTGCATGTAAGTGCGTGTAAGTGCATGTAAGTGTGTGTAAGTATGTGTAAGTGCATGTAAGTGCGTGTAAGTGCGTGTAAGTGCGTGAAAGTGTGTGTGATTTTGGGTGAGTGCGTGTACGTGCATGTAAGTACGTATAAGTGCGTGTAAGTATGTGTAAGTGCGTGTGAGTGCATGTGAGTGCGTGTAAGTGCGTGTAAGTGCATGTAAGTGCGTGTAAGTTTGTGTAAGTGTGTGTAAGTATGTGTGCATTCGTGTAAGTATGTGTAAGTGCGTGTAATTGGTGTAAGTTTGTGCAAGTGCGTGTAAGTATGTGTAAGTACGTATAAGTGCGTGAAAGTGCGTGTAAGTGTGTGTAAGTGCGTGTAAATGCGTGTAAGTACGTGTAAGTGCGTATAAGTGTGTGTAAGTGTGTGTAGGTGCATGTAAGTGCGTGTAAGTACATATAAGTACGTGTAAGTACTTGTAAGTGTGTGTAAGTGCGTGTAAGTGTGTGCAAGTGCATGTAAGTGCGTGTAAGTACGTATAAGTGCGTGTAACTGTGTGAAAGTGCATGTAAGTGTGTATAAGTATGTGTAAGTACGTGTAAGTGCGTGTAAGTATGTGTAAGTGCGTGTAAGTTTGTGTAGGTGTGTATAAGTGTGTGTAAGTACGTATAAGTGCGTGTAAGTACGTGTAAATGCGTGAAAGTGCGTGTAAGTGCGTGTATGTGCGTGTAAGTTTGAATAAGTGTGTGTAATTGCGTATACGTGTGTGTAAGTACGTGTAAGTCCATGTAAGTTCGTGTAAATACGTGTAAGTGCGTGTAAGTGCATGTAAGTGCGTGTAAGTGCGTGTAAGTGCATGTAAGTACGTATAAGTGCATGTAAGTGCGTAAACGTTCGTGTAAGTTCGTGTAAGTGTGTGTAAGTGTGTGTAAGTGCATGTGAGTGTGTGTGAGTGCGTGTAAGTGTGTGTAAGTGCATGTATGTGCGTGTATGTACGTGTAAGTGTATGTAAGTGCGTGTAAGTACGTGTAAGTGTGTGTAAGTTCGTGTAAGTGTGTGGAAGTGCGTGTAAGTACGTGTAAGTGCGTGTAGGTGCATGCAAGTGCGTGTAAGTACGTGTAAGTTTATGTAAGTATGTGTAAGTATGTGTAAGTGCGTGTTAGTGTGTGTAAGTGCGTGTAAGTATGTGTAAGTGTGTGTCAATGCATGTAAGTGCGTATAAGTGCATGTAAGTGCGTATAAGTGCGTGTAAGTGTGTGTAAGTGCGTGTAAGTATGTCTAAGTGTGTTTAAGTGCGTATAAGTACGTATCAATGCGTGTAAGTGCATGTAAGTTCATGTATGTGCGTGTAAGT
Organism: Penium margaritaceum; assembly: GCA_023375785.1. Lineage (NCBI taxonomy): Eukaryota > Viridiplantae > Streptophyta > Zygnematophyceae > Desmidiales > Peniaceae > Penium > Penium margaritaceum. The sequence goes on along the minus strand of SZWC01003680.1, from coordinate 105,331 downwards.
GCGTGTAAGTGCGTGTAAGTGTGTGTAAGTGCGTGTAAGTGTGTGTAAGTGCATGTACCTACGTGTAAGTGCGTGTAAGTGCGTGTAAGTGCATGTAAGTGCGTGTAAGTTCGTGTAAGTACGTGTAAGTGCGTGTAAGTGCGTGTAAGTGCGTGTAAGTGCGTGTAAGTGCGTGCCAGTGCGTGCTAGTACGTACCAGTGTGTGTAAGTTCGTATAAGTACATGCAAGTGCGTGTAGGTACGAGTAAGTACGTGTAAGGGTGTGTAAGTGCGTTTCAGTACGTGTAAGTATGTGTAAGTGCGTGTAAGTGTGTGTATGTGCGTGTAAGTGCATGTAAGTGTCTGTAAGTATGTGTATGTACGTGTAAGTGCGTGTAAGTGTGTGCAAGTGCATGCAAGTGCGTGTAAGTGCATGTAAGTGCATGTAAGTGCATGTAAGTGCGTGTAAGTGCGTGTAGTTTTGTGTAAGTGTGTGTAAGTATGTGTAAGTGCGTGTTAGTACATGTAAGTGTGTGTAAGTAAGTGTAAGTGCGTGTAAGTGTGTGTAAGTGTGTGTAAGTTCGTGTAAGTGCATGTAAGTGCGTGTAAGGGCATGTAAGTGCGTGTAAGTGCGTATAAGTACGTGTAAGTGCGTGTAAGTGCGTGTAAGTATGTGTAAGTACGTGTAAGTGTGTGTAAGTACGTGTAAGTGCATGTAAGTGTGTGTAAGTGCGTGTAAGTGCATGAAAGTGCGTGTGAGTTGGTGTGAGTACGTGTAAGTGCGTGTAAGTGCGTGTAAGTACGTGTAAGTGTATGTAAGTATGTGTTTGTGCGTGTGAGTGCTTGTAAGTGCATGTAAGTGCGTGTAAGTGCGTGCAAGTGCGTGTACGTTCGTGTAAGTACGTGTAAGTGTGTGTACGTTCGTGTAAGTACGTGTAAGTGCGTGTAAGTGCGTGTAAGTGCGTGTAAGTTTGTGCAAGTACGTGTAAGTACGTGTAAGTGCGTATAAGTGCGTGTAAGTGTGTGTAAGTGTGTGCAAGTGCGTGTAAATGCGTATAAATGCGTGTAAGTGTGTGTAAGTGTGTGTAAGTGTGTGTAAGTGCGTGTAAGTATGTGTAAGTGCGTGTAAGTATGTGTAAGTGCATGTAAGTGTGTGTAAGTGTGTGTCAGTGCGTGTAAGTGCGTGTAAGATTGTGTTAGTGCATGTAAGTGCGTGTAAGTGCGTGTAAGTGCATGTAAGTGTGTGTAAGTGTGTGTAAGTGCGTGTAAGTACGTGTAAGTGCGTGTAAGTGTGTGCAAGTGCATGTAAGTGCGTGTAAGTGCGTGTAAGTGAGTATAAGTGCGTATAAGTGCGTGTAAGTACGTGTAAATGCGTGTAAGTGCATGTATGTGTGTGTAAGTGCGTGTACGTTTGTGTAAGTGGGTGGAAGTGCGTGTAAGTGTGTGTAAGTACATGTAAGTGCGTGTAAGTTTGTGTAAGTATGTGTAAGTGCGTGTAAATGCGTGTTAGTACGTGTAAGTGCGTGTAAGTGCGTGTAAGTGCGTATAAGTGTGTGTAAGTGCTTAAACGTTTGTGTAAGTTCGTGTTAGTGCGTGTAAGTGCGTGCAAGTGCATGTAAGTGCATGTGAGTGTGTGTAAGTACGTGTAAGTAAGTGTAAGTGAGTGTAAGTGCGTGTAAGTGCGTGAAAGTGTGTATAAGTACGTGTAAATGCGTGTAAGTATGTGTAAGTGTGTGTAAGTGTGTGTAAGTGCGTGTAAGTGCGTGTAAGTGCGTGTATGTGCATGTATGTGCGTGTAAGTATATGTAAGTGCGTGTGAGTACGTGTAAGTGTGTATAAGTTTGTGTAAGTACATGGAAGTGCGTGTAAGTGTATGTAAGTGTGTGTAGGTGCGTGTAAGTGTGTGTAAGTTCGTATAAGTGCGTGTAAGTACGTGTAAGTACGTGTAAGTGCGTGTAACTGCGTGTAAGTGCGTGTAAGTGTGTGTCAATGCATGTAAGTGCGTGTAAGTGCGTATAAGTGTGTGTAAGTGTGTGTATGTGCGTGTAAGTATGTATAAGTGCGTTTAAGTGCGTGTAAGTACGTGTGAGTGCATGTAAGTGCGTATACGTTCGTGTAAGTACGTGTAAGTGCATGTAAGTGCGTGTAAGTGCGTGTAAGTGTGTGTAAGTGCGTATAAGTGTGTGTAAGTGCGTGTACGTACGTGTAATTGTGTGTAAGTGTGTGTAAGTGTGTGGAAGTACATGCAAGTGCGTGTAAGTGCGTGTAAGTGCATGTAAGTGCGTGTAAGTGTGTGTAAGTGCGTGTAAGTTCGTATAAGTGCGTGTAAGTACGTGTAAGTACGTGTAAGTGCGTGTAAGTATGTATGAGTGCGTGTAAGTGTGTGTAAGTGCGTGTAAGTATGTATAAGTGTGTGTAAGTACGTGTAAGTGCATGTTAGTGCGTGCCAGTGCGTGCCAGTACGTGTAAGTTCGTATAAGTACATGTAAGTATGTGTAAGTACGAGTAAGTCTGTGTAAGGGCGTGTAAGTGCGTGTAAGTACGTGTGAGTGCGTGTGAGTGTGTGTAAGTGCGTGTGAGTGCGTGTAAGTGCATGTAAGTGCGTGTAAGTGCGTGTAAGTGTGTGTAAGTGCATGTAAGTGTGTGCAAGTGCGTGTAAGTGTGTGTAAGTTTGTGTAAGTTTGTGTAAGTACATGTAAGTATGTGTAAGTTTGTGTAAGTGTGTGTAAGTACGTGTGAGTTCGTGTCAGTGCGTGTAAGTGCGTGTAAGTGCATGTAAGTGTGTGTAAATGTGTGTAAGTGCATGTAAGTGCGTGTAAGTGTGTGCAAGTTCGTGTAAGTGTGTGTAAGTGCGTGTACATTTTTGTAAGTGCGTGTAAGTGCGTGTAAGTACGTGTACGTGTGTGTAAGTACGTGTAAGTGTGTGTAAGTTCGTGTAAGTTCGTATCAGTGCGTGTAAGTGTGTGTAAGTGCGTGTGAGTGCGTGTAAGTACGTGTGAGTTCGTGTCAGTGCGTGTAAGTGCGTGTAAGTGCATGTAAGTGCGTGTAAGTGCGTGTAAGTGTGTGTTAGTATGTGTAAGTGCGTGTGGGTGCGTGTAAGTACGTGTGAGTTCGTATCAGTGCGTGTAAGTACGTATAAGTGTGTGTAAGTTCGTGTAATTACGTGTAAGTGTGTGTACGTTTGTGTAAGTGCGTGTAAGTGTGTGTAAGTACGTGTAGGTGCGTATAAGTGCATGTAAGCGATGGTAAGTTTGTTTAAGTGCGTGTAAGTGCCTGTACTTGCGTGTAAGTGTGTGCAAGTGCATGCAAGTGTGTGTAAGTGCGTGTGAGTGCGTGCAAGTGTATGTAAGTGCGTGTAAGTACGTGTAATTTTGTGTAAGTGAGTGTAAGTATGTGGAAGTGTGTGTTAGTACGTGTAAGTGCATGTACGTGCGTGTATGTGCGTGGTAGTACATGTCAGTGTGTGTAAGTGTATGTAAGTGTGTGTACGTGCGTATAAGTGCGTGTAAGTGCGTGTAAGTGCGTGTAAGATTGTCTAAGTGCGTGTAAGTGCGTGTAAGTACGTGTAAGTGTGTGTAAATGCGTTTAAGTACGTGTAAGTGCGTGTAAGTGTGTGTTAGTGTGTGTAAGTACATCTAAGTGTGTGTAAGTGCGTGTATGTGTGTGTAAGTGTGTGTAAGTGCGTGTAAGTGCGTGTAAGTGTGTGTATGTGCATGTAAGTGTGAGTACGTGAGTATAAGTGCGTGTAGGTACGTGTAAGTGCGTGTAAGCACGTGTAAGTTTGTGTAAGTGCCTGTAAGTACGTGTAAGTGGGTGTAAGTATGTGTAAGTGCGTGTTAGTGCATGTAAGTGCGTGTAAGTGCGTGTAAGCGATTGTAAGTTTGTTTAAGTGCGTGTAAGTGCATGTAAGTACGTGTAAGTGCGTGTTATTGCATGTAAATGCTTGTAAGTTTGTGTAAGTGGGTGTAAGTGTGTGTAAGTGCGTCTAAGTGGATATAAGTGCGTGTAAGTGTGTGTAAGTGCGTGTAAGTGCGTGTAAGTGCGTGTAAGTGTGTGTAAGTGTGTGTAAGTACGTGTAAGTGTGTGCAAGTGTGTGTAAGTGCATGCAAGTGCGTGTAAGTACGTGTAAGTACGTGTAAGTATGTGTAAGTGCGTGTAAGTGTGTATAAGTGTGTGTAAGTGTGTGTAAGTTTGTGACAGTGTGTGTAAGTGTGTGAGTGCGTGTAAGTGCGTGTAAGTGCGTGTAAGTGTGTGTAAGTGCATGTAAGTAGGTGTAAGTGTGTGTAATTGCGTGTAAGTACGTGTAAGTGCGTGTAAGTGCGTCCCAGTGCGTGCCAGTGCGTGTAAGTTTATGTAAGTGCGTGTAAGTGTGTGTAAGTGCGGTTAAGTGCGTGCAAGAGCGTGTAAGTGTGTGTAAGTGCGTGTAAGTGCGTGTAAGTGGGTGTAAGTGCGTGTAAGTGCGTGTAAGTGCGTGTAAGTGTGTGTAAGTGTGTGTAAGTTCGTGTAAGTGTGTGTACGTTTGTATAAGTGCGTGTAAGTGTGTGTACGTTTGTGTAAGTACGTGAAAGTGTGTGTGAGTTCATGTCAGTGCCTGTAAGTGTGTGTAACTGCGTATAAGTGTGTGTAAGTGCATGTAAGTGCGTGTGAGTGCGTGTGAGTGCGTGTAAGTGCGTGTAAATGTGTGTAAGTGCGTGTAAGTGCGTGTAAGTGCGTGTAAGTGCATGTAAGTGCGTGTAAGTGCGTGTAAGTGCGGGTAAGTGCGTGTAAGTGCG
>SZWC01003680.1:52551-73365 GCA_023375785.1 Penium margaritaceum | reverse complement strand
ACTAGGGCGCGACTAGGGCGCGACTAGGGCGCAACTAGGGCGCAACTAGGGCGCAACTAGGGCACAATTATGGCGCAACTTGGGGCAACTAGGGCGCAACTAGGGCGCAGCTAGGGCACAACTAGGACGCAACTAGGGCGCAACTAGGGCGCAACTAGGGCGCAACTAGGGCGCAACTAGGGCGCAACTAGGGCGCAACTAGGGCGCAACTAAGGCACAACTATGGGACAAATAGGGCACAAGTAGGATGCAACTAGGGGACAACTAGGGTGCAACTAGGGCGTAGCTAGTCCCCAACTGAGGCACAACTAGGGCACAAGTAGGGTGCAAGTAGGACGCAAGTAGGTTGCAACTTGTGCGCAACCAGGGCGCAACTAGGGCGCAACTAGGGCGCAACTAGGGCGCAACTAGGGTGCAAGTAGCGCGCAACTAGGATGCAACTAGGGCGCAAGTAGGGCGCAAGTAAGACACAACTAGGGCATAACTAGGGCACAATTAGGGCGTAGATAGTGTCCAACTGAGGCGCAACTAGGGCGCAAGTAGGGCGCCAGTAGGGTGTAAGTAGGGTGCAACTAGGGCGCAAGTAGGGCGCAACTAGGGTGCAACTAGTGCACAACTAAGACGCAACTAGGGTGCAAGTAGGACCCAACTAGGGCGCAAGTAGGGTGCAAGTAGGGCGCAACCAGGGCACAACTAAGGCGCAACAAGGGCGCAACTAGGGTGCAACTGGGCGCAACTAGGGCGCAACTAGGACACAACTAGGGCGCAACTAGGGCGCAACTAGGGCGCAACAAAGGCGCAACTAGGGCGCAACTAGAGCACAACTAGGGCGCAACTAGGGCGCAATTAGGGCGTAACTGGGGGCAACTAGGGCGCAACTAGGGCGCAAATAGGGCGCAACTAGGGCGCAACGAGGGCGCAACGAGGGCGAAACTAGTGCGAAACTGAGGCGCAACTAGGGTGCAACTAGGCCGCAACTAGGGCGCAACTAGGACGCAACTAGGGTGCAACTAGTGTGCAAGTTGGGCGCAACTAGGGCGCAACTAAGGCGCAACTAGGGCGCAAGTAGGACGCAACTAAGGGTGCAACTAGGGGACAACTAGGGCGTGGCTAGTGCCCAACTGAGGCGTAACTAGGGCGCAAGTAGGCGCCAGTAGGGCGCAAGTAGGGTGCAACAAGGGCGCAACTAGGGCACAACTAGGACGCAACTAGGGCACAACTTGTGCGTAACTAGGGTGCAACTAAGGTGCCAGTAGGGCGCAACTAGGGCGCAACTAGGGCGCCCGGGCGCAACAAGGGTGCAACTAGGGGGCAACTAGGGCGCAACTAGGGCGCAACTAGGACACAACTAGGGCACAACTAGGGTGCAACTAGGGTGCAACTAGGGCGCAACTAGGGTGCAATTAGGGCGCAACTAGGGTGCAATTAGGGCGCAACCTGGGGCAACTAGGGCGCAACTTGGGCGCAACTAGGGCGCAACTAGGGCACAACTAGGGCGCAACTAGGGTGCAACTAGGGAGCAACTAGGGTACAACTAGTGCGCAACTAGGGCGCAACTAGGGCGCGACTAGGACGCGACTAGGGCACGAATTGGACGCAACTAGGGCGCAACTAGGGTGCAACTAGGGCGCAACCAGGCCGCAATTAGGGCGCAACTGGGGGCAACTAGGGTACAACTAGGGAGCAACTAGGGCGCAACCAGGGCGCAACTAGGGCGCAACTAGGGCGCAACTTGGACACAACCAGGGCGCAACTAGGGCACAACTAGGGTGCAACTAGGGCGCAACCAGGCCGCAATTAGGGCGCAACTGGGGGCAACTAGGGTACAACTAGGGAGCAACTAGGGCGCAACCAGGGCGCAACTAGGGCGCAACTAGGGCGCAACTTGGACACAACCAGGGCGCAACTAGGGCTCAACTAGGGTGCAACTAAGGCGCAACTAGGGCGCAAATCGTGCACAAGTAGGACGCAACTAGGGCGCAAGAAGGGTACAACTAGGGCATAGCTAGTGCCCAACTGAGGCGCAACTAGGGCGCAAGTAGGGTGCAAGTAGGGCGCAAGTAGGTTGCAACTTGTGCGCAACCAGGCGCAACTAGGGCGCAACTAGGGCGCAACTAGGGCACAACTAGGGTGCAAGTAGGGTGCAACTAGGGTGCAACTAGGGCGCAAGTAAGGCGCAAGTAAGACGCAACTAGGGCACAACTAGGGCACAATTAGGGCGTTGCTAGTACCCAACTAAGGCGCAACTAGGGTGCAAGTAGGACGCCAGTAGGGTGTAAGTAGGGTGCAATAAGGGCACAAGAAGGGCGCAACTAGGGTGCAACTAGGGCGCAACTAAGACGCAACTAGGGTGCAAGTAGGGCGCAACTAGGGCGCAAGTAGGGTGCAAGTAGGGCACAACTAGGGCACAACTAAGGCGCAACAAGGGCGCAAATAGGGTGCAACTAGGACGCAACTAGGGCGCAACTAGGACGCAACTAGGGTGCAACTAGGGTGCAACTAGGGCGCAACTAGGGTACAACTAGAGCACAACTAGGGCGCAACTAGGGCGCAACTAGGACGCAACTAGGGCGCAACTAGGGCGCAACTAGGGTGCAACTAGGGCGCAACTAGGGTACAACTAGAGCACAACTAGGGCGCAACTAGGGCGCAACTAGGACGCAACTAGGGCGCAACTAGGGCGCAACAACGGTGCAACGAGGGTGCAACTAGGGTGCAACTAGGGCACAACTAGGGCACAACTAGGGTGCAATTAGGGTGCAACTAGGATGCAACTAGGGCGCAACCAGGGCACAACTAGGGCACAACTAGGACGTAACTAGGTCGCAACTAGGGCGAAACTAGGGCGCAACTACGGTGCAACTAGGGCGTAACTAGGGCGCAACCGGTGCGCAACTGGGGTGCAACTAGGGCGCAACTAGGGCACAACTAGGGTGCAACTAGGGCACAACTAGGGCGCAACTAAGGCGCAACTAGCACGCAAGTAGGGCGCAAGTAGGACGCAACTAGGGCACAACTAGGGCGTAACTAGTGCCCAACCAAGGCACAACTAGGGCGCAAAAAGGGTGCCAGTAGGGTGCAAGTAGGGTGCAATAAGGGCGTAAATAGGGTGCAACTAGAGCGCAACTAGGGCGCAACTAGGGCGCAACTAGGGCTTGACTAGGGCGCTACTAGGGCGCGACTAGGGCGCAACTAAGGTATATTTAGGGCGCAACTAGGGCGCAACTAGGGCGCAACTAGGGCACAACTAGGGCGAAACTAGGGCGCAACTAGGGTGTAACTAGGGCGCAATTTGGGTGCAACTGGGGGCAACTAGGGCGCAACTAGGGTGCAACTATGGCGCAACGAGGGCGCAACGAAGGCGCAACTAGGGCGCAACTAGGGTACAACTAGTCTGCAAGTTGGGCGCAACTAGGGCGCAACTAAGGCCCAACTAGGGCATAAATAAGACGCAACTAAGGGCACAACTAGGGGACAACTAGGGGGTTGCTAGTGCCCAGCTATTGCGCAACTAGGGTGCAACTAGGCGCCAGTAGGGCGCAAGTAGGGCGCAACTAGACGCAACTGTGGCGCAACTAGGAAGCAACTAGGGCGCAACTAATGCCTAACTAGGGTGCAACTAGGGTGCAAGTAGGGTGCAACTAGGGCGCAACTAGGGCGCCCGGGCGCAACTAGGGCGCAACTAGGGGGCAACTAGGGCGCAACTAGGAAGCAACTAGGGCGCAACTAATGCCTAACTAGGGTGCAACTAGGGTGCAAGTAGGGTGCAACTAGGGCGCAACTAGGGCGCCCGGGCGCAACTAGGGCGCAACTAGGGGGCAACTAGGGCGCAACTAGGGTGCAACTAGGACGCAACTAGGGCACAACTAGGGCGCAACTAGGGCGCAACTAGGGCGCAACTAGGGTGCAATTAGTGCGCAACTAGGGCGCAACTAGGTCGCGACTAGGGCGCGACTAGGGTGCGACTTGGGCGCAACTAGGGTACAACTAGGGCACAACTAGGGTGCAACTAGGGCGCAAGTAGGGCGCAATTAGGGCGCAACTGGGGACAACTAGGGCGCAACTAGGGTGCAACTAGGTTGCAACTAGGGCACAACTAGGGCGTAACTAGGGCGCAACTAGGGTGCAAGTAGGGTGCAACTAGTGCGCAACTAGGGCGCAACTAGGGAGCGACTAGGGCGCGACTAGGGCGCGACTTGGGCGCAACTAGGGCGCAACTAGGGTGCAACTAGGACGCAACTAGGGTGCAATTAGGAAGTAACTAGGACGTATCTAGGGCGCAACAAGGGCGCAACTATGACGCAACTAGGACGCAACTAGGGCGCAACTAGGGCGCAACTAGGGCGCAACTAAGGCGCAACTAGGACGCAAATAGGGCACAAGTAGGACGCAACTAGGCCGCAGGTACGGTACAACTAGGGCGTAGCTAGTGCCCAACTGAGGCACAACTAGGGCGCAACTAGGGCACAGCTAAGACGCAACTAGGGCGTAACTAGGACGCAACTAGGGCGTAACTAGGGCAGAACTAGGGCGCAACTAGAGCGCAACTAGGGCGCAACGAGGACGCAACTAGGACGCAACTAGGGCGCAACTAGAGCGCAACTAGGACGCAACTAGGGTACAACAAGGGCGCAACGAGGGCGCAACTAGGGCGCAACGAGGGCGCAACGAGGGCGCAACTAGGGCACAACTAGGGCGCAACTAGGGCGCAACTAGGGAGCAACTAGGGCGCAACTAGGTTGCAACTAGGGCGCAACTAGGGCACAACTTGGGTACAACTAGGACGCAACTAGGTCGCAACTAGGGCGCAACTAGGGCGCAACTAGGACGCAACTAGGGCGCAACTAGGGCGCAACCGGGGCACAACCAGGGCGCTACTAGGGCGCAACTAGGGCACAACTAGGGTACAACCAGGGCGCAACTAGGGTGCAACTAGTGTGCAAGTTGGGCGTAACTAAGGGGCAACTAAGGCGCAACTAGCGCGCAAGTAGGGCACAAGTAGGACGCAACTAGGGTGCAACTAGGGCACAACTAGGGTGTAGCTAGTGCCCAACTAAGGCACAACTAGGGCGCAAGAAGGGTGCCAGTAGGGCGCAAGTAGGGTGCAATAAGGGCGCAAATAGGGTGCAACTAGAGCACAACTAGGGCGCAACTAGGGCGCAACTAGGGCGCAACTAGGACGCAACTAGGGCGCAACTAGGGCGCAACTAGGGCGCAACTAAGGCGCAACTAGGGCGCAACTAGGGCGCAACTAGGGCACAACTAGGGCGTAGCTAGTGCCCAACTAAGGCACAACTAGGGCGCAAGAAGGGTGCCAGTAGGGCGCAAGTAGGGTGCAATAAGGGCGCAAATAGGGTGCAACTAGAGCACAACTAGGGCGCAACTAGGGCGCAACTAGGGCGTAACTAGGGCGCAACTAGGGCGCGACTAGGGTGCAACTAGGGCGCAACTAGGGCGCAACTAGGGTGCAACTAGGGTGCAACTAGGATGCAACTAGGGTGCAACTAGGGCGCAACTAGGGTGCAACTAGGGCGCAACAAGGGTGCAACTAGGGCGCAAGTAGGGTGCAAGTAGGGCGCAAGTAGGGCGCAACTACGACACAAGTGGGGCACAACTAGGGCGTAACAAGGGCACAATTAGGGCGTAACTTGAGCGCAATGAGGACGCAACGAGGGCGCAACGAGGGCGCGATGAGGGCGCAACAAGGGCGCAACAAGGGCGCAACTAGGGCGCAACTAGGGCGCAACTAGGGCGCAACTAGGGCGCAACTAGGGTGCAACTAGGACGCAACTAGAGCGCAACTTGGATGCAACTAGGGGGCAACTAAGGCGCAACTAAGGCGCAACTAAGGCGCAAGTAAGGCGCAACTAGGGCGCAAGTAGGACACAAGTAGGACGCAGCTAGGGCGCCACTAGGGTACAACTAGGGCGTAGCTAGTGCCCAACGGAGGCGCAACTAGGGCGAGAGTAGGGCGCAAGTAGGGCGCAACTAGGGCACAACTAGGGTGCAACTAGGGCGTAACTAGGGCGCAACTAGGGCACAACTAGGGCGCAAGTAGGGCGCAACTAGGGCGCAACTAGGGCACAACTAGGGTGCAACTAGGGCGTAACTAGGGCGCAACTAGGGCACAACTAAGGCGTAACTAGGGCGCAACTAGGGCGCAACTAAGGCGTAACTAGGGTGCAACTAGGGCGCAAGTATGGCACAACTAGGATGCAACTAGGGCACAACTAGGGTGCAACTAGGGCGTAACTAGGGCGCAACTAGGGCACAACTAAGGCGTAACTAGGGCGCAACTAGGGCGCAACTAAGGCGTAACTAGGGTGCAACTAGGGCGCAAGTATGGCACAACTAGGATGCAACTAGGGCACAACTAGGGTGCAACTAGGGCGTAACTAGGGCGCAACTAGGGCACAACTAAGGCGTAACTAGGGCGCAACTAGGGCGCAACTAAGGCGTAACTAGGGTGCAACTAGGGCGCAAGTATGGCACAACTAGGATGCAACTAGGGCACAACTAGGGTGCAACTAGGGCGTAACTAGGGCGCAACTAGGGCACAACTAAGGCGTAACTAGGGCGCAACTAGGGCGCAACTAAGGCGTAACTAGGGTGCAACTAGGGCGCAAGTATGGCACAACTAGGATGCAACTAGGGCACAACTAGGGTGCAACTAGGGCGTAACTAGGGCGCAACTAGGGCACAACTAAGGCGTAACTAGGGCGCAACTAGGGCGCAACTAAGGCGTAACTAGGGTGCAACTAGGGCGCAAGTATGGCACAACTAGGATGCAACTAGGGCACAACTAGGGTGCAACTAGGGCGTAACTAGGGCGCAACTAGGGCACAACTAAGGCGTAACTAGGGCGCAACTAGGGCGCAACTAAGGCGTAACTAGGGTGCAACTAGGGCGCAAGTATGGCACAACTAGGATGCAACTAGGGCACAACTAGGGTGCAACTAGGGCGTAACTAGGGCGCAACTAGGGCACAACTAAGGCGTAACTAGGGCGCAACTAGGGCGCAACTAAGGCGTAACTAGGGTGCAACTAGGGCGCAAGTATGGCACAACTAGGATGCAACTAGGGCACAACTAGGGTGCAACTAGGGCGTAACTAGGGCGCAACTAGGGCACAACTAAGGCGTAACTAGGGCGCAACTAGGGCGCAACTAAGGCGTAACTAGGGTGCAACTAGGGCGCAAGTATGGCACAACTAGGATGCAACTAGGGCACAACTAGGGTGCAACTAGGGCGTAACTAGGGCGCAACTAGGGCACAACTAAGGCGTAACTAGGGCGCAACTAGGGCGCAACTAAGGCGTAACTAGGGTGCAACTAGGGCGCAAGTATGGCACAACTAGGATGCAACTAGGGCACAACTAGGGTGCAACTAGGGCGTAACTAGGGCGCAACTAGGGCACAACTAAGGCGTAACTAGGGCGCAACTAGGGCGCAACTAAGGCGTAACTAGGGTGCAACTAGGGCGCAAGTATGGCACAACTAGGATGCAACTAGGGCACAACTAGGGTGCAACTAGGGCGTAACTAGGGCGCAACTAGGGCACAACTAAGGCGTAACTAGGGCGCAACTAGGGCGCAACTAAGGCGTAACTAGGGTGCAACTAGGGCGCAAGTATGGCACAACTAGGATGCAACTAGGGCACAACTAGGGTGCAACTAGGGCGTAACTAGGGCGCAACTAGGGCACAACTAAGGCGTAACTAGGGCGCAACTAGGGCGCAACTAAGGCGTAACTAGGGTGCAACTAGGGCGCAAGTATGGCACAACTAGGATGCAACTAGGGCACAACTAGGGTGCAACTAGGGCGTAACTAGGGCGCAACTAGGGCACAACTAAGGCGTAACTAGGGCGCAACTAGGGCGCAACTAAGGCGTAACTAGGGTGCAACTAGGGCGCAAGTATGGCACAACTAGGATGCAACTAGGGCACAACTAGGGTGCAACTAGGGCGTAACTAGGGCGCAACTAGGGCACAACTAAGGCGTAACTAGGGCGCAACTAGGGCGCAACTAAGGCGTAACTAGGGTGCAACTAGGGCGCAAGTATGGCACAACTAGGATGCAACTAGGGCACAACTAGGGTGCAACTAGGGCGTAACTAGGGCGCAACTAGGGCACAACTAAGGCGTAACTAGGGCGCAACTAGGGCGCAACTAAGGCGTAACTAGGGTGCAACTAGGGCGCAAGTATGGCACAACTAGGATGCAACTAGGGCGCAACTAGGGCGCAACGAGGGCGCAACTAGGGCACAACTAGGACACAACTAGGGCGCAACTAGGGTGCAACTAGGACGCAACTAGGGCGCAACTAGGGCGCACTAGGGTGCAACTAGGGCGCAACTAGGGGCGTAACTAGGGTGCAACTAGGGCGCAACTAGTGCGCAACCACGGTGCAACTAGGGCGCAACTAGGGCACAACTAGGACACAACTAGGTCACAACTAGGGCGCAACTAGGGCGCAACTAGGGCGCAACTAGGGCGCAACTAGGGCGCAACTAGTGCGCAACGAGGGCGCAACCAGGACACAACTAGGGTGCAACTAGGGCGCAACTAGGGTGCAACTAGGACGCAACTAGGGCGCAACTAGGGTGCAACTAGGGCGCAACTAGGGCGCGACTAGGGCGTAACTAGGGCACAAGTAGGGCGCAAGTAAGATGCAACTAGGGCGCAACTAGGGTACAACTAGGGCGTAGCTAGTGCCCAAGTATGGCGCAACTAAAGCGCAAGTAGGGCGCCAGTACGGCGTAAGTAGGGTGCAATAAAAGCGCAAGAAGGGTGCAACTAGGGTCCAACTAGGGCGCAACTAGGACGCGACTAGGGCGCAAGTAGGGCGCAACTAGGGCACAACTAGGGCGCAATTAGGGCGCAAGAAGGGTGCAACTAGGGCACAACTAAGGCGTAACTAGGGCGCAACTAGGGCGCAAGTAGGGCGCAACTAGGGCGCAACTAGAGCGCAACTAGGACACAACTAGGGCGCAACTTGGACGCAACTAGGGCGCAACTTGGCACAACTAGGGTGCAACTAGGGTGCAAATAGGGCGCAACAAGGGCGCAACGAGGGCGCTACTAGGGCGCGACGAGGGTGCAACGAGGGCGCAACTTGGGCGCAACTAGGGTGTAACTAGGGCGCAACTAGGGTGTGACTAGGACGCATCTAGGATGCAACTAGGGCGCAACTAGGGCACAACTAGGGCACAACTAGGACGCAACTAGGTCGCAACTAGGGCGCAACTAGGGTGCAACTAGGGTGCAACTTGGGCGTAACCGGGGCGCAACCAGGGCACAACTAGGGCACAACTAGGGCACAACTAGGTCCCAAGAAGGGCGCAACTAGGGTGCAACTAGTGTGCAAGTTGGGCGCAACTAAGGCGCAACTAAGGCGCAACTAGCGCGCAAGTAGGGCACAAGTAGGACGCAGCTAGGTTGCAAATAGGGCACAACTAGGGCGTAGCTAGTGCCCAACTAGGGCACAACTCGGGCGCAAGAAGGGTGCCAGTAGGGCACAAGTAGGGTGCAATAAGGACGCAAATAGGGTGCAACTAGAGCGCAACTAGGGCGCAATTAGGGCGCAACTAGGTCGTGACTAGGGTGCTACTAGGGCGCGACTAGGGCGCAACTAGGGCACAACTAGGGCGCAGTTAGGGTGCAACTAGGGCGTAACTAGGGTGCAACTAGGACACAACTAGGGTGCAACTAGGGCGCAACTAGGGCGCAACTAGGGCGCAACTAGGGTGCAACTAGGGTGCAACAAGGGTGCAACTAGAGCGCAAGTAGGGCACAAGTAGGGTGCAAGTAGGGCGCAACTACGGCACAAATGGGGTACAACTAGGGCGTAACAAGGGCGCAACTTGGGTGCAACTTGAGTCCAACAAGGGCGCAACGAGGGCGCAATGAGGGCGTAACGAGGGCGCAACAAGGGTGCAACTAGGGCGCAACTAGTGCGCAACTAGGGTACAACTAGGGCGCAACTAGGACGCAACTAGGGCGCGACTATGGCATGACTAGAGCGCGACTAGGGCGCGACTATGGCGCGACTTGGGCGCAACTAGGGCGCAACAAGGGCGCAACTAAGGCGCAACTAGGGCGCAATAAGGGCGCAACTGGGGGCAACTAGGGCGCAACTAGGGCGCAACTTGGGCGCAACTAGGGTGCAACTAGGGCACAACTAGGGCGCAACTAGGGTGCAACTAGGGCGCACCTAGGGGGCAACTAGGGCGCAACTATGGCGAAACTAAGGCGCAACTAGGGCGCAAATAGGGAACAAGTAGGACGCAACTAGGGCGCAGCTAGGGTAGAACTAGGACATAGCTAGTGCCCAACTGAGGCGCAACTAGGACGCAAGTAGGGTGCAAGTAGGGCGCAAGTAGGGTGCAACTTGTGCGCAACTAGGGCGCGCATTTAGGTTGCAACTAGGGCGTAACTAGGGTGCAAGTATGGCATAACTAGGGTGCAACTAGGGCACAAGTAGGGCGCAAGCAAGACACAACTAGGGCACAACTAGGGCACAACTAGGGCGTAGCCAGTGCCCAACTGAGGCGCAACTAGGGCGCAAGTAGGGCGCCTGTTAACGGTGTTTCGTTCCTCCAACAGAGAATGAGAGTTAGGACTCGGGTTCAAGGAAGAAAGAAGGAAGAGGAAGGTCGACGCATCATCCAACGACCGACCGGACGAGGAAAAGAAAACTTGCGGGGAGGACAGTTCGACTCCGGGCAGCGCAGAGCGCGAGGCAAGATATTGTGGCGGACAATGTGAGCCGACCAAACATGCCGAGGACGATTGAAGGCGGCCGGAGGCTGGTTTGATGGGAGCGGAGTCGCATCCAAACCGCGTGGAGAGGAGCGGTGCCTGAGACGCCTTATCCAAAGGCGTTTTGATGTGCGAGCCGTGGAACGGGGCTGGATAATGGGAAAGGATCTCGGAGAGGCGGTGCGGGAAAGGGATAAGAGGAGGAGAAGCACCAAAGAGGTCCCTGGTGCTGATCAGAAGAGGCTGCTGACGAGAACAAGGCATGAACACACCATTGCAAACAAGCCGAGCAAAGACCGACTTCGGACGTTCCTGCCCTCGACTGGCGAGACGGCGCTCGTTCTCAGAGAGCCGCGCTGCTGAACCCTCGTCTGACGTGGGCGTGGGAAGCCGGTCCTACAACCATCGGCTAAACCGAGAGATTGTTGCCCCTCGGTTGAATCAGACCGTCGAGCGGGACTTGCGTTCCGTCTCGCGACAAGTTAGAATAGAGAAGTTTGTCTAGACTCCGGGCCTAGGGGAACGGTGTGTGTGTGTGTGTGTATGTGTGTGTGTGCCAATCTCGGATGGGAAGGCCGCTCCCCGAGGAACACGTCACGGAGCCATCATGGCCTGGTCCCGAGTTCCCCCGGGAGCACCAGCCCTCAAACTCCAGGCGCGGTCCCCGAGACTCCCCGGTGACCTTCTATGCAATCTGTAGCTGCTGCAATGTCCCCCATCGCGTTGGAGCCCGGACGGTCCTAGGAGTGATGCAGTGGGTGCACCATCCCGCAGGCGGAGCCCTGGAGAAGTTCTGGCAACCCTGGCTTCAGAGGCTTCCCCGGGACGACGAGCCTCACCGCGTGGAGAGCTGCTGGGAGGTCACGCGAGACATCGGACGGCGTGCTGCGGAGGCGGCTGAAGAGCGGGCCGAAGCGTACCGAGCCTATCAACGCTACCAGCAGGAACTTGCCCGCCTGCAAGAGGAGGACCCGACTCGTTCTGTGTCTCGTGCAGGTCGCCGCGTGGGTGCATCATTGGAGCTACGCCGTGCCGTTCCATGGGCGGGCAACGAAGTTGTGACGTACCGCACGGTGTTTGTGCCAGGACCATTGCCAGCCAAGGATCCGGAGACACGGGAGGCTTACGGGTTGCGTTTGATGCTTGGTGATGTGTAGGCTGTTGATCATCTAGATGGGAGGGAAGTTGATTAGGTGTATCTTTTGATTGAATGCATATGCCATAATTGTCCAAGCTCTCTCTCATGTGCACTTAGATAAGGCTCTTTTCAATTGAATATCATATAGTACGGTGGATGATTGACCGACAATGCCTGATGAGAAGAATGAATGCGAATACCTTGATCGTCCGGTGGATTATTGATCGAACCAACTCTTAAGTAGACAGGAAGAGTTCTCTGCATTGAGATTGGGTTATCCGGTGGATGATTGGTCATCGAGGACTAGTAAGGGTGAATGAATTCGTGAAATGACCCTATGGTGATGGTTTTAAGGCCAGCGGAAAGCAACGCGCCGCCGACGTTGATTCGGTGAATGATCTGTCGGTGACGGCGTGCGACCAAAACGGGAAGAGGTGGGAAGGGTGCGTCAGAATGAAGCCACGCTCCTCGGCCAGTGCTACCAGGTATGGGCCGTCGATGGAGTCTACGTGTGGCTTGAGGGACGCCACACCTCCAACATTACGGTGCGTCAGGAACGCCTTGAGAAGCTCCTTGTCCGTTGGCAAGCTCTCGCGGGCGGACGCCACACGCCCCGCATCAGCACCGACGATGACGTGGAGGAGGTGGCGGCTACCTTTGCCGGAAGATCTCAATCCCCAGGACGTCCACACCGGCCTCCCCCACCCATCACC
This sequence comes from Penium margaritaceum, assembly GCA_023375785.1. Lineage (NCBI taxonomy): Eukaryota > Viridiplantae > Streptophyta > Zygnematophyceae > Desmidiales > Peniaceae > Penium > Penium margaritaceum. Next base: position 60,756 of record SZWC01003680.1, on the reverse strand, counting down.
ACAACCCTGACCCCTGAGGCCGACATGCCTACACCTTTGGCCGGGGGGACCCGGCTTGTTTCGTCGGATATTGGGGTGCCTCCCCCGGCACGGCAGAACAAGGAGACAAGCGACCAGGAAGCAGGAGCAAGTACATCACCACAGCAGGCGCGGCAGAAAAGAACAGCGGAGGAGGGAGGAGAATATGCGAAATAGGAGAGGGAAAGCATTACCAACAAGCGTCGTCGAGCAGGGAGAGAAAAGCTCCCCACCCGGCGACCCCGGACACCTGAGAAGCCAACACCAGGAACCGAACCAGAGACCCGGCGACAGATGCCTCTCCGCGGAGCCGCGTCAGACGAGGAGCCGGAGGCCACGCAACGACAGCTACTACGGCGGCCACTCGCCCCGAGCGTACTACGTACGGTGGATGATCGACCCGCATCGATGGAGGAAGACGCTAAATGCGGTTCGCGTTCATTACCACCAGCCGAGACAACACTCTGGGCACGCCCTGGGAGACTCCAACAGCGGGTACAGGAGGTGCCGCTACCTGCAGCAGTTGCACCCGGCGCGGCGCCCCAGGCGCAGGCGCCACTAGCAGTGGCAGCAGAGCAGCGGGCACAGGAGGTGCTGCCACCTGCAGCAGTTGCACCCGGCGCGGCGCCTCAGGCGCAGACGCCACCAACTGCAGCAGCAGAGCAACAGGCACAGGAGGTGCTACCACCTGCAGCAGCTGCACCCGGCGCGACGTCCCAGGCGCAGGCGCCACCAGCAGCAGCAGCGGAGCAGCGGGCACAGGAGGTGCTGCTACCTGCAGCAGCTGCACCCGGCGCGGCGCCCCAGACGCAGGCGCCATCAGCAGCACCAGCACAGCAGCGGGCACATGAGGTGCTACCAACCGCAGCAGCTCCACCCGGCGCGGGGCTCGAGGCGCAGGCGCCACCAGCAGCAGCAGTAGTAGAGCAGCGGGAACAAGAGGTGCTGTTACCTGCAGCAGCTGCACCTGGCGCGGCGCCCCAGGCGCAGGCACCACCAGTAGCAGCAGCAGAGCAGCAGACACAAGAGGTGCTGCCACCTGCAGCGGTTGCACCCGGCCCGGCGCCCCAGGCGGAGGCGCCACTAGCAGCGGTAGCAGAGCAGCGGGCACAGGAGGTGCTGCCACCTGCAGCAGCTGCACCCGGCGCGGCGCCTCAGGCGCAAACGCCACCAGCTGCAGCAACAGAGCAGCGGGCACAGGAGGTGCTGCCACCTGCAGCAGTTGCACCCGGCGCGGTGCCCCAGGCGCAGGCGCCACTAGCAGCAGCAGTAGAGCAGTGGGCACAGGAGGTGCTGCCACTTGTAGCAGTTGCACCTGGCGCGGCGCCCCAGACACAGACGCCATCAGCAGCAGCAGTAGAGCAGCGGGCACGGGAGGTGCTGCCACCCGCAGCAGCTGCACCCGGCGCGGCGCTCGAGGCGCAGGCGCCACCAGCAGCAGCAGTAGTAGAGCAGCAAGAACAGGAGGTGCTGTTACCTGCAACAGCTGCACCTGGCGCGGCGCCCCAGGCGCAGGCGCCACCACCAGCAGCAGTAGAGCAGCGGATGCAGGAGGTGCTGCCACCTATAGCGGTTGCACCCGGCCCGGCGCCCCAGGCGTAGGCGCCACTAGCAGCGGCAGCAGAGGAACAGGCGCAGGAGGTGCTGCCACCTGAAGCAGTTGCACCCGATGCGGCGCCTCAGGTGCAAATGCCACCAGCTACAGCAGCAGAGCAGCAGGCACAGGAGGTGCTGCCACCTGTAGCAGCTGCACCCGGCGCGGTGCCCCAGGCGTAGGCGCCACCAGCAGCAGCAGCGGAGCAGCGGGCACAGGAGGTGCTGCTTCCTGTAGTAGCTGCAACCGGTGCGGCGCCCCAGGCGTAGGCACCACCAGCACCAGCAGCGGAGCAGCGGGCATAGGAGGTACTGCTACCTACAGCAGCTGCACGCGGCGCGACGTCCCATGCGCAGGCACCACCAGTAGCAGCAGCAGAGCAGCGGGCACAGGAGGTGCTGCCACCTGCAGCCGCTGCACCCAGTGCGGCGCCCCAGATGCAGGCGCCACCAACAGCAGAAGTGGAGCAGCGGGCACAGGAGGTGCTGCCACCTGCAGCAACTGCACCCGGCGCGGCGCCCCATGCGCAGGCACCACCAGCAGCAGCAGCAGAGCAGCGGGCATAGGAGGTGCTGCCACCTGCAGCAGCTGCACCCGGCGCGGCGCCCCAGGCGTAGGCGCCACCAGCAGCAATATCGAAGAAGCAGCCGAAGGAGCAACAAGAGAAAAAGCAAAAAGGGCCTCGGGGAACTTGAACAGGAGAAAAGAGGCAACGGAGAGGGATGGAGAAACGGGAAGAGGAAGGAGAACCTCCACCGGTACATGGAGAGCAGTGCAGTTTGCTCCATGCCCCTCCTTCAAGGTGGGAGCCACTTCCCCCTGATGATAGGTCCCTGTGGCCAACCAAATCTCGGCGGGAAGTAGCGGTGGGGCCAGCACCAGCGCAAGGAGGGGAGGGGAGTCAGCAGGAAGAGCTTGAAGTGAGCATTGAAGCAGACAACCAGGATGAAGAAGAGGAGGAGGAACATACTGCTCCGCAACTCTGTGCAACGTGCAAACACCCGGTCGTAGGAAAGGGAGAGGTGGTGTGTGAAGGATGCAGGACCGGCCTCCATTTGGCCTGCTGTGATTTGGACCTCGATATTTTGCACGACATCAAAATGTGTGAGGCCTGCGTAGAAAGTCTCAAGGAGAACATGGGGATTGACAGCGAGGAGGAACTGGAGAAAGAAAGGGAGGAGGAAAGGGTCCGCTCGGGCGTTGGAGCTGCAGCCGTAAGATCCAATGTGCCGCAAGATGAGAAGGAGCCGTGCGGCAATTGTGAAGAGCTAATGGATACCACCACGCTGTTCCGTTGTTTTGTGTGCAGACATCCGGTGCATGCAGCCTGCCAGGATCCAAAGATACGGATCCGCCGAAAGGTGGTCGGATGCAAGAAGTGTGCACCCCTTATGCACCAAAAGGCGGACAAAGAGGAGAGGAGGAAAGGCAGACCAGCTCCGAAGCGGTGGATTGAGAGGTGTGAAGTCTGCAGAGAGCCACACGACCGCATGGAAGCGAGTTGGTGCTATGAATGTAAAGCACCACTCCACCCCAAATGCGGGACAGAGATTCCGGGGTTGGGACAACACTGCAAAGGTTGTATCCGGAGGCTGGTGGAGGAAGAACAGGAGGTCGTCAGGGAGGGCGGACAAGCTACCGGGCCAAGTGCGCCTGGGGTAGAAGAGACAAAGGGGTGGGGGAACTGCAAGCGGCCAGTGAGGACGCACAAGAAGCGCTACTTCAACTGCATGGTGGCCCTCCATCATGTCTGTGGGGAGGAGGAGCTACTACAGCAGAGAGCAGTGCATTTCTGCCCGGCCTGTGCTCCGCAACTGAAAGAGAGGATGCGGAAGGAGAAAGAAGAACGGGGAAAAGACGACAAGCGAGCAGCGGAAGTGGAGTGGCGCCTGCGCTGCACAGAGTGTGACAATTTTGGCGCCACCGAGTGGTGCGAAGGATGCCATCAGACGCTCCATCGGCCATGTGGGCAAATGCTGCCAGGAGTGGGACATCACTGCGACAGATGTGTGGCAAAGATGCGACTCCTCGAGGCCCAGGCACGGGAAAGGAAGCGGCAGAGAGAAGAAGAGCAGCAGGGCGCGGGAGAACGGTCGGCACCACGCTTGTATGCAGAGTCCCACCCTGTGGAGCAACTCTACCGCAATGCGGTAGCATTGCCTGGACAGGAGGGAGTGGCGGCGCGGAAGGCGGTCTTGGCCATGAGGGTGCTAGGGAGCAGAGATGTGCCCGAAGTCAGCAGGAAGGTGCTGGCAATGGTAATTGAGGTATTGGCGGTGACGCCTCGATGCTGCCTCTTGAGAGACCAACCGCCACCAGCAGCACCTCAAGCCCCAGCCCCACAAGGATCAAATGTGCCTCCCCACCCTCTTCGACCTCCGGCGAATGATCAACCTGCCCGACGCCCAGACGGACCAGGAGGACCAAGGGAACGCCAACATGGACGTGGAGATGGAATCGGAGGGGAGGGCAGGACGCCCGGGTACCCCAGGATGACGGGGCATTCCGGAGCTTCGGCCGATCATGCACCGGCGCGTCGATGGGACCACCTCACGACTCCGGGGAGGCAACAGAGGGATCGAGGAGCAGAGAGAGAACCCCGTCAGTTCTCGCTCACGAGGGGATCAACGACGGGAGGGGCGTGCGAGGCACACCAAGGAGGAAAAAGGGCGGCAGCCGGGGTAAACGAAGGGGGGGAGGGGTGCAAGCGCGGGATCATTGCCGCAGCAAGGAAGGAACGAGGGGCAGCAGGGGCCCATGATCGGAGCAGGGATGGGGCGAGGAAGAGCGAGTGGGGATGCCAGAGCAGGAGCTGGACAGGAAGGAGCATGGACCAGGGATCCGGAAGTGGAAGAAAGGAAGACGAGGGACATAGCTGCGGAAGAGGGACACGGAGAAGGGAGGACACCGCGTGCAGGCAGTTGCCCATGGTGTGAAAGGAGGATACGCCTGCCTGCCAGGCAGTGCGGGCGTTGCACGCGTCACACGCACCAGGAATGTGGGATGGTGGATGCAGAGAAGGGGTGGCTGTACTTGCCCTGCCAGAAGGTCAGGCAGGGAATCCCCACGGAGGTGAGAATCATGCTCGAGCACGAACGCAACGCCGTGATGAACATTGTGTGCTGCGGCTGCAAAAGAACGCTGGAGGCGCCTCATGGGAAGTGCGACTATTGCAAAAGGGCAGCACATGCTGCCTGCATTAAGACCAATGAGGAGGGATGGGACAACTGCAGCAGTTGCTGGGCACGACCACGCACTGGCACGGCAGAGGGAGACTGCCCCAGTTGCCTCAGGGAATTGAGAGGAGTGACTCCGTGGTGTGAGAAGTGTGCATGCTTCTCGCACAGTGAATGCGTCAAGAAGGTGGGGGAGAGGAAGTTGCGCCATGGAGGTCGCATTTCGTTGTATCAATGCCTCCGGTGTACAAGGTCGCGAAGTGAGCCATGTCCCACCTGCAGGGGCCCAATGAGGATCCAGAGGTGGTACTGCATCAGCTGCCGGCAGCGGGTACACCTTGCATGCGCTCGTCAGTACAGCAACGCGCAAACGGGGCTCCATGGACCGCTCTGTATGCCCTGTGAGGAGAGCAATGATGCAAGAAGATGGGTGCAGGCGGAGCAGAGGGAAGTGGCGCGGCGCCTGGAGGAGCAACGGGAAAGAGTGTCCGGGGAAGGAGAATGCAGGGTAACTCCACGGAGGAGCCCCAAGGCGCGAAATGAGGGAATACAGCAAGAGGGGCTCCATCGGGAATTGGAAGGAGTGAGAAGGACAAGATGGGCGGAGGAGGAGTATTCCTCACCGGACAAAGGGGAAGGGGAGGCCGCACTCGAAGGAAAACGCGAGCGTTTGAAGCACGGCGGATGATCCGGCGAAAGGAAAGGATGGGATGAACAAAACTAGGAAGGAGGGACAGATGGACGGGGACGTCCAGCTTATTTCGCGGGGGTAGGGTATAACAGTGATAACGGTGTTTTGTTCATCCACCGGAGAATGAGAACCAGGACTCGGGTTCAAGGAAGAAAGAAGGAAGAGGAAGGTCGACGCATCATCCAACGACCGACCGAATGAGGAAAAGAAAATTGCGGGGAGAACAGTTCGACTCCGGGCAGCGACGGAGGGCGAGGCAAGATATTGTGGCGGACAATGTGAGCCGACCAGACCTGCCGAGGAGGATTGAAGGCGGCCCGAGGCTGGTTTGATGGGAGCGGAGTTGCATCCGAACCGCGCGGAGAGGAGCGGTGCCCGAGACGCCTTATCCAAAGGCGTTCTGATGTGCGAGCCGCGGAACGGGGCTGGATAATGGGAAAGGATCTCGGAGAGGCGGTGCGGGAAAGCGATAAGAGGAGGAGAAGCACCAAAGAGGTCCCTGCTGCTGATCAGAAGAGGCTGCTGACGAGAACAAGGCACGAACGCACCATTGCAAACAAGCCAAGCAAAGACCAACCTCGAACGTTCCTGCCCTCGACTGGCGGGACGGCGCTCATTCTCAGAGAGCCGCGCTGCTGAACCCTCGTCTGATGTGGGCGTGGGAAGCCGGTCCTGCAACCATCGGCTAAACCGAGAGATTGCTGCCCCTCGGTTGAATCAGACCGTCGAGCGGGACCTGCGTCCCGTCTTGCGACAAGTTAGAATAGAGAAGTTAGTCTAGACTCCGGGCATAGGAGAACCGTGTGTGTGTGGGTGTGTGTGTGTGTGTGTGTGTGTATGTGCCAGTCTCGGATGGGAAGGCCGCTCCCCGAGGAACACGTCACGGAGCCATCATGGCCTGGTCCTGAGTTCCCCCGGGAGCACCAGCCCTCAAACTCCAGGCGCGGTCCCCGAGACTCCCCGGTGACCTTCTACGCAATCTGTAGCTGCTGAAATGTCCCCCATCGCCTTAGAGCCCGGACGGTCCTATGAGTGTTGCAGTGGGCGCACCATCCCGCAGGCGGAGCCCTGGAGCAGTTCTGGCAACCCTGGCTACAGAGGCTTCCCCGGGACGATGAGCCTCGCCGCGTGGAGAGCTGGCGGGAGGTCGCGCGAGACGTCGGACGGCGTGCTGTGGAGGCGGCTGAAGAGCGGGCCGAAGCATACCGAGCCTATCAACGCTACCAGCAAGAACTTGCCCGCCTGCAAGAGGAGGACCCGACTCGTTCTGTGTCTCGTGCAGGTCGCCGCGTGGATGCATCATTGGAGCTACGCCGTGCCGTTCCACAGGCGGGCAACGAAGTTGCCACGTACCGCATGGTGTTTGTGCCAGGACCATCGCCAGCCAAGGATCCGGAGACACGGGAGGCTTACGGTTTGCGTGTGATGCTTGGTGATGTGTAGGCTGCTGATCATCTAGATGGGAGGGAAGTTGATTAGGTGTACCTTTTGATTGAATGCATATGCCATAATTGTCCAAGCTCTCTCTCCTGTGCACTTAGATAAGGCTCTTTTCAATTGAATGTCATATAGTACGGTGGATGATTGACCGACAATGCCTGATGAGAAGAATGAATGCGAATACCTTGGTCGTCCGGTGGATTATTGATCGAACCAACTCTTAAGTAGACAGGAAGAGTTCTCTGCATTGAGATTGGGTTATCCGGTGGATGATTGGTCGTCGAGGACTAGTCAGGGTGAATGAATTAGTGAAGTGACCTTGTGGTGATGGTTTTAAAGCCAGCGGAAAGCAACGCGCCGCCGACGTTGATTCGGTGAATGATCTGTCGAGTGTCCACGGAAGGTTAGGTGGTTCGGAACAGGGTAGACTTGGATGGAAGAAAGGCAGGGATTGCTTAGGATGAGCGGACGCCTTTAGAGCTGATCCTTGCATGCTGTCAGACCCGAATCCGGCAGAAGGCGAAAAAGGGTATAACAGCGCTAGTAGGGTGTAAGTTTGGTGCAATAAGGGCACAAGAAGGGCGCAACTAGGGTGCAACTAGGGCACAACTAGGACGCACCCAGGGCACAAGTAGGGCGCAGCTAGGGCGCAACTAGGGCGCAAGTAGGGCGCAAGTAGGGTGCAAGTAGGGCACAACTAGGGTGTAACTAGGGCGCAAATAGGGCGCAACTAGGGCGCAACTAGGGTGCAACTAGTGTGCAAGTTGGGCGCAAGTAGGGCGCAACTAAGGCGCAATTAGGGCGCAAGTAGGGCCCAATTGGAGCGCAACTAGGGCGCAACTAGGGTGCAACTAGGGCGCAACTAGGGCGCAAGTAGCGTGCAACTAGGGTGCAATGAGAGCTCAAGTATGGCACAACTAGGGCGCAACTAGGGCGCAACTAGGGTGCAACTAGTGCGCAAGTTGGGTACAACTAAGGCGCTACTAAGGCGTAAATAGCGTGCAAGTAGGACACAATTAGGTCGCAACTAGCGCGCAACTAGGGCACAACTAGGGCGTAGCTAGTGCCCAACTAAGGCACAACTAGGGCGCAAGTTGGGTGCCAGTAGGGTGCAAGTAGGGTGCAATAAGGGCGCAAATAGGGTGCAACAAGGGCGCAACTAGGGCGCAACTAGGGTGCAACTAGGGCGCAACTAGGGCAAGACTAGGGTGCAACTAGGGCACAACTTGGGCGCAACTAGGGCACAACTAGGGCGCAACTAGGGCGCAACTAGGACGCAACTAGGG
>SZWC01003680.1:0-11237 GCA_023375785.1 Penium margaritaceum | reverse complement strand
CCTAGTTGTGCCCTAGTTGCGCCTTAGTTTGGCCCTAGTTGTGCCCTAGTCGCGTTCTAGTTGCGCCCTAGTTGTGTCCGAGTTGCCCCCTAGTTGCGCCCTTGTTGCGCCCGGGCGTCCTAGTTGCGCCCTAGTTGCGTCCTACTTGCACCCTAGTTGCACCCTAGTTACGCACTAGTTGCACCCTAGTTGCGTCCTAGTTGCGCTCTAGTTGCACCCTAGTTGTGCCCTACTTTCGCCTTTCTGGCGCCTACTTGCATCCTAGTTGCGTCCACTTGGGCACTAGCTATGCCCTAGTTGTCCCCTAGTTGCGCCCTAGGTGCGTCCTACTTGCGCCCTAGTTGCGCCTTAATTGCGCCCTAGTTGCGCCCAAGTTGCACACTAGTTGCACCCTAGTTACGCCCTGGTTTTACCCTAGTTGCGCCCTAGTTACGCCCTAGTTGCGCCCTAGTTGCGCCCTCTTTGCACCCTCGTTGCGCCATAGTTGCGCCCTAGTTTCACCCTAGTTGCGCCCTAGTTGCACCCTAGTTGCGCCCTAGTTGCGCTCTAGTTGCGCCCTAGTTGCGCCCTAGTTGCGCCCTAGTTGCGCCCTAGTTGCGCCCTAGTTGCGCCTTAGTTGTGCCCTAGTTTCACCCTACCTGCGCCCTACTTGCGCCCTCGTCGCACCCTAGTTGCGCCCTACTTGCGCCCTATATGCGTTCTAGTTGCGCCCTAGTTGCGTCCTTCTTGCGCCCTTATTGCACCCTACTTACGCCCTATTGACGCCCTACTTGCGCCCTAGTTGCGCCTCAGTTAGGCACTAGCTACGCCCTAGTTGTACCCTAGTTGCGCCCTAGTTGCGTCCTACTTGTGCCCTACTTGCATCCTTGTTGCGCCTTTGTTGCGCCCTAGTTGCGCCTTAGTTGTGCCCTAGCTGCACCCTAGTTGCGCCCTAGTTGCACCCTAGTTGTACCCTAGTTGCGTCCTAGTTGCGCCCTAGTTGTGCCCTAGTTGCACCATAGTTACACCCTTGCTGCACCCTTGTTGTGCCCTCGTTGCGCCCTCGTTGCGCCCTAGTTATACCCTACTTGTGCCCTACTTGCGCCCTAGTTACGCCCTAGTTGCACCCTAGTTGTGCCCTAGTTGCACCCTAGTTGCGCCCTAGTTACGCCCTAGTTGCACCCTAGTTGCACCCGAGTTGCTCCCTAGTTGCGCCCTTGTTGCGCCCTAGTTGTGCCCTAGTTACACCCTACTTGCATCCTAGTTGCGCCCTAGTTACGCCCTAGTTGCGCCCTAGTTGCGCCCTAGTTGTGCCCTAGTCGCGTCCTAGTTGCGCCCTAGTTGCGACCTAGTTGCACCCTAGTTGCACCCTACTTGCGCCTTTATTTCACCCTACTTGCGTCCTACTGGCACCCTACTTGCACCCTAGTTGTGCCTTAGTTGGACACTAGCTACGCCCTAGTTGTGCCCTTGTTGCGCCCTGGTTGCATCCTACTTGCGCCCTACTTGCGCGCTAGTTGTGCCTTAGTTGCGCCTTAGTTGCGCCGATCTTGCGCACTACTTGCACCATAGTTGCGCCCTAGTTGCGCCCTAGTTGCGCCCTAGTTGCATTCTAGTTGCGCCCTGGTTGTACCCTACTTGCGCCCTAGTTGCGCCCTAGTTACGCTCTAGTTGCACCCTACTTGCGCCCAAGTTGTGCCTAAGTTGCGCCCTAGTTGCGCCCAACTTGCAAACTTGTTGCACCCTAGTTGCACCCCAATTGTACCCTAGTTGCGTTCTTCTTGCACCCTTATTGCACCAAACTTACACCCTACTGGCGTCCTACTTGCATCATAGTTGCGCCTCAGCTGGGCACTAGCTACGCCCTAGTTGTGCCCTAGTTGCATCCTAGTTGTGTCTTACTTGCACCCTACTTGCACCCCAGTTGCACCCTAGTTGCGCCATACTTGCACCCTAGTTGCGCCCTAGTTGCGTCCTGAGTGCGCACCCAAGTTGCACACAAGTTGCACCCTACTTGCGCCCTACTTGCACCCTACTTGCGCCTTTGTTGCGCCTCAATTGGGCACTAGCTACGACCTAGTTGTACCCTAGTTGCACCCTAGTTACGTCCTACTTGTGCCATACTTGCGTCCTAGTTGCGCCCTAGTTGCGCCCTAGGTGCGCCCTAGTTGCGCCCTAGTTGCACCCTAGTTGTACCCTAGTTGCGCCCTAGTTGCGCCCAAGTTGCACCCTAGTTGCACCCTAGTTGCCCCCAGTTGCGCCCTAGTTGCGCCTTAGTTGCACCCTAGATGCACCCTAGTTGCGCCCAAGTCGCGCCCTAGTCGTGCCCTAGTCGCGCCCTAGTTGCGCCCTACTTGCGCCCTAGTTGCGCCTCAGTTAGGCACTAGCTACGCCCTAGTTGTACCCTAGTTGCGCCCTAGTTGCGCCCAAGTTGCACCCTAGTTGCACCCTAGTTGCCCCCAGTTGCGCCCTAGTTGCGCCTTAGTTGCACCCTAGATGCACCCTAGTTGCGCCCAAGTCGCGCCCTAGTCGCGCCCTTGTGGCGCTCTAGTCGCACCCTAGTCGCGCCCTAGTTTCACCTTAGTTGCGCCCTAGTTGCACCCTAGTTGCGACCTAGTTGCACCTTAGTTGCGCCCTAGTTGTGCCCTAGTTGTGTCATAGTTGCGCCCTAGTTGCGTGCTAGTTACGTCCTAGTTGCACCCTAGATGTGCCCTAGTTGCGCCCTAGTTGCGCCCTACTTGCGCTCTAGTTGCGCCCTAGTTGCGCCCTAGTTGCGCCCTAGTTGCGCCCTAGTTGGGCCCTACTTACGCCATACTCTTGCCCTAGTTGCACCTCAGTTGGGCACTAGCTACGCCCTAGTCGTACCCTAGTTGCTCCTTAGCTGCGTCCTACTTGCGCCCTAGTTGCGCCTTAGTTGTGCCTTAGTTGCGCCTTAGTTACGCCTTAGTTGTGCCCTAGTTGCGCCCAAGTTGCGGCCTAGTTGCAACCTAGTTACACCCTAGTTGCGTCCTTGTTGCGCCCTAGTTACGCCATAGTTGCGCCCTAGTTGCGCCCTAGTTGCGCCCTATATGCGCCCTTGTTGCGCCCTTGTTGCGCCCTCGTTGCGTCCTCGTTGCGCCCTCGTTGCACCCTCGTTGCGCTAAAGTTGTGCCCTAGTTGAGCCCTTGTTACGCCCTAGTTGTGCCCCACTTGTGCCGTAGTTGCGCCCTACTTGCGTCATACTTGCGCCCTACTTGCGCCCTAGTTGCACCCTTGTTTTGCCCTAGTTGCGCTCTAGTAGCACCCTAGTTGTGCCTTACTTCCGTCCTAGTTGCACCCTAGTTGCGCCCTAGTTGCATCCTAGTTGCGCCCTAAATGCGCCCTAGTTGCGCCCTAGTCGCGCCCTAGTTGCGCCAGAGTCACGCCCTAGTTGCGCCCTAGTTGCGCTCTAGTTGCGCTCTAGTTGCACCCTATTTGCTCCCTTATTGCACCGTACTTGCGCCCTACTGGCACCCTTCTTGTGCCCTAGTTGTGCCTTAGTTGGGCACTAGCTACGCCCTAGTTATGCCCTAGTTGCGCCCTAGTTGCGTCCTACTTGTGCCCTACTTGTGCGCTAGTTGCGACTTAGTTGTGACCAACTTACACACTAGTTGCACCCTAGTTCCGCCCTAGTTGCGCCCTAGTTGTGCCCTAGTTACGCCCTAGTTGTGCCCCGGTTGCGCCCTAGTTGCGCCCTAGTTGCACCCTAGTTGCGCCCTAGTTGGCCCCTAGTTGCAACCTAGTTGCGTCCTAGTTGTGCCCTAGTTGTGTCCTAGTTGCGCCCTAGTTGCACCCTAGTTGCGCCCTAATTGCACCCTAGTTGCGCACTAGTTGCACCCTAGTTACGCCCTAGTTGCGCCCATGTTGCGCCCTTGTTGCGCCCTAGTTGCGCCCTTGTTGCGCCCTAGTGTGCCCTAGTTGCACCTTAGTTGTGCCCTAGTTGCGCCCTACCTGCACCCTACTTGCGCCCTCGTCGCACCCTAGTTGCGCCCTACTTGCACCCTATATGCGTTCTAGTTGCGCCCTAGTTGCGTCCTTCTTGCGCCCTTATTGCACCCTACTTACGCCCTATTGACGCCCTACTTGCATCCTAGTTGCGCCCTAGTTGTGCCCTAGTTGCGCCCTAATTGCACCCTAGTTACGCACTTGTTGCGCCCTAGTTGCGTCCTAGTTGCGCCCTAGTTGCGCCCTAGTTGTGCCCTACTTGCGCCCTTCTGGCGCCTACTTGCGTCCTAGTTGCGCCTCAGTTGGGCACTAGCTACGCCCTAGTTGTCCCCTAGTTGCGTTCTAGTTGCGTCCTACTTGCGCCCTAGTTGCACCTTAGTTACGCCCTAGTTGCGCCCAACTTGCACACTAGTTGTACCATAGTTGTGCCCTAGTTGCACCCTAGTTGCGCCCTAGTTGCACCCTAGTTGTGCCCTAGTGAGTTGCACCCTAGTTGCACCCTCGTTGCGCCCTTGTTGTGCCCTGGTTGCGCCCTAGTTGCGCCCTAGTTGCGCCCTAGTTGCGCCCTAGTTACGCCCTAGTTGCGCCCTAGTTGCACCCTAGTTGCGCCCTAGTTGCGCCCTAGTTGCGCCCGAGTTGCGCCCTAGTTGCGCCTTAGTTGTGCCCTAGTTGCGCCCTACCTGCATCCTACTTACGCCCTAGTCGCGTCCTAGTTGTGCCCTACTTGCGCCCTAGATGCATCCTAGTTGCGCCCTAGTTGCGCCCTTCTTGCGCCCTTATTGCACCTTACTTACGCCCTATTGGCGCCCTACTTGCGCCCTAGTTGCGCCTCAGTTGGGCACTAGCTACGCCCTAGTTGTACCCTAGTTGCGCCCTAGTTGCGTCCTACTTGTGCCCTACTTGCGCCCTAGTTGCGCCTTTGTTGCGCCCTAGTTGCGCCTTAGTTGCGCCCTAGTTGCGCCCTTCTTGCGCCCTTATTGCACCTTACTTACGCCCTATTGGCGCCCTACTTGCGCCCTAGTTGCGCCTCAGTTGGGCACTAGCTACGCCCTAGTTGTACCCTAGTTGCGCCCTAGTTGCGTCCTACTTGTGCCCTACTTGCGCCCTAGTTGCGCCTTTGTTGCGCCCTAGTTGCGCCTTAGTTGCGCCTTAGTTGGGCCCTAGTTGCGTCCTAGTTGCGCCGTAGTTGCGCCGTAGTTGCGCCCTAGTTGCGCCCTAGTTGCGCCCTAGTTGCGCCCTTGTTGCGCCCTTGTTGCGCCCTCGTTGTGCCCTCGTTGTGCCCTAGTTACGCCCTGGTTGCGCCCTAGTTGTGCCCCATTTGCGTCGTAGTTGCGCCCTACTTGTGCCCTACTTGCGCCCTACTTGCGCCCTAGTTGCAACCTAGTTGCGCCCTAGTTGCGCCCTAGTTGCGCCCTAGTTGCGCCCTAGCTGCGCCCTAGTTGCGCCCTAGTTGCGCCCTAGTTGCGCCCTTGTTTCACCCTAGTTACGCCCTAGTTACGCCCTACTTGCGTCCTAGTTGCGCCCTAGTTGCGTCCTAGTTGCGCCCTAGTTGCGTCCTAGTCGCGCCCTAGTTGCGCCCTAGTTGTGCCCTAGTTGCGCCCTAGTTGCACCCTACTTGTGCCCTTATTGCACCCTACTTGCGCCCTACTGGCACCCTACTTGCACCCTATTTGTGCCTTACTTGGGCACTAGCATTGCCCTAGTTGTGCCCTAGTTGTGCCCTAGTTGCGTCCTACTTGCACCCTACTTGCGCGCTAGTTGCGCCATAGTTGCGCCAAACTTGCGCACTAGTTGCACCCTAGTTGCGCCCTAGTTGCGTCCTAGTTCTGCCCTAGTTGCGCTCTAGTTGCGCCCTGGTTGCACCCTACTTGCGCCCTAGTTGCGCCCTAGTTGCGCTCTAGTTAAGCTCTAGTTGAACCCTACTTGCGTCCAAGTTGCGCCTCAGTTGCACCCTAGTTGCGCCCAACTTGCAGACTAGTTGCACCCTAGTTGCGCCCTGGTTGCGCCCTAGTTGCGCCCTAGTTACGCCCTAGTTGCCCCCTAGTTGCGCCCTAGTTGCACCCTAGTTGCGTCCTAGTTGCGCCCTAGTTGCGCCCTAGTTGCGCCCTAGTTGCGCCCTAGTTGCGTCCTAGTTGCGCCCTAGTTGCGGCCTACTTGCGCCCTAGTGGTGCCATAGTTTCGCCTTAGTTGTGCCCTTGTTGTGCCCTACTTGCGCCCTACTTGCGCCCTACTTGCGCCCTAGTTGCGCCCTACTTGCGCCCTTGTTGCGTCCTAGTTGCGCCCTAGTTGCGCCCTAGTTGCACCCTTCTTGCACCCTCATTGCACCATACTTACGCCCTACTGGCGCCCTACTTGCGCCCTCGTTGCACCTCAGTTGGGCACTAGGTACGCCCTAGTTGTGCCCTAGTTACGCCCTAGTTGCATCTTACTTGCGTCCTACTTGTGCCCTAGTTGCACCCTAGTTGCGCCCTACTTGCACCCTAGTTGCGCCCTAGTTGCGCCCTAGTTGCGCCCTAGTTCCGCCCTAGTTGCGCACTAGTTGCGCACTAGTTGCACCCTACTTGCGCCCTACTTGCACCCTACTTGCGCCCTAGTTGCGCCTCAGTTGGGCACTAGCTACGCCCTAGTTGTCCCTATTCCGTCCATCCTCTACCGTCAAGCGTCCACCATTTCGCGGTTGACAGAAGAAAAGAAAAAAGGGAGGGGATGACAGACCAGGTTTGCCGACGAACCGTTTGCAGTTTGCAGGGCCTCAGGAACAGCAAAAAAAAAAAGGGTTTTGAAGTCCGCTGCAGAAGAAAGCGCGACAGAAAAATTTGCTTAGTATTGGCGGGGGGGATGCGTCGGCCGACCTCGACACCAGGTCGAGGTCGACACGCCAACCCTCGACCCAGCATGCAGGGTCGAGAGTCGAGAGCAACATAGACTTGCACCCTACATGCGCTCTACTTGCGTCCTACTTGCGCCCTACTTGCGTCCTACTTGCGCTCTAGTTGCGCCCTAATTATGCCCTAGTTGCATCATATTTGCGCCCTACTTGCGCCATAGTTGCGCCCTACTTGCGCCTTATTTGTGCCCTACTTGCACCCTAGTTGCGCCCTAGTTGTGCCTCAATTGAGCACTAGCTACGCCATAGTTGCGTCCTAGTTTCACCCTGGTTGCGTCCTTCTTCTGCCCTACTTGTGCCCTACTTGCGCCCTACTTGCGCCCTACTTGTGTCCTACTTGCACCCTAGTTGCACCAGACTTGCGCCCTAGTTACGTCCGATTTGCGCCTCAATTGGGCAGTAGCTACGCTCTAGTTGCACCCTAGTTGCGTCCTTGTTGTGCCCCTGTTGCGCCCTAGTTGCGCCCTACTTGCGCCCTAGTTGCACCCTAGTTGCACCCTAGTTGCGCCCTCCTTGCACCTTAGTTGTGTCATAGTTGCCTCCTAGTTGCACCCTACTTGCGTCCTACTTGTGCCCTACTTGCACCCTGGTTGCGTCCTAGTTGCGCCCTACTTGCGCCCTACTTGCGCCCTACTTGCACCCTACTTGCGCCCTACTTGCGTCCTACTTGCGTCCTAGTTGAGCCCTAGTTGTGCCTTCGTTACGCCCTACTTGCGTCCTACTTGCGCCCTATTGCTCCCTAGTTGCGCCCTACTTGCGCCCTAGTTATGCCCTACTTGCGTCCTAGTTGCGCCCTAGTTGTGTTGCAGATGGGCACTAGCTACACCATAGTTGCGCCCTAGTTGAACCCTAGTTGTGCCTAATTGTGCCCTACTTGTGCCCTACTTGTGCCCTAGTTGCGCCCTCCTTGCGCCCTAGTTGCGCCCAAGTTGCGTCCTGGTTGTGTCTCAGTTTGGCACTAGCTATGCTCTAGTTGCGCGCTAGTTGTGCCCTAGTTGCACCCTAGTTACATCCTAGTTGCGACATACTTGCGCCCTACCTGCGCCCTAGTTGCGTCCTAGTTGGGCCCTAGTTGCGCCCTAGTTGCGCCCCACTTGTGCCCTACTTGCGTCCTAGTTGCGCCCAAGTAGCGTTCTAGTTGCGTCCTACTTGAGCCCTACTTGTGCCCTACTTGCACCCTAGTTAAGCCCTAGCTGCGCCCTAGTTGCGCCCTACTTGCATCCACAGCAACTTCACAGCCTGCCATCTCAGGCTGCGGCTGCTAATACGTCAATCATCATTCTAATCAGGCTCGTGCCTTTGGCACCGCCCCCACGCTCACCCGCTCCCCAGCGCTGCGGCCCTTCGGTTCGCGCCTTGGAGCTGCGGAGGGTTCCCTCCTACGTCAATTGCTTCTCGCGCCCGTGCCTATGGCACTGCGCCCACTGATCAACTCCCATCAGCATCACCTCCTCCTTGTGTATCTAACATCATGGGTCTACCTGTGATGTCAGCAGGCCGTCAGCTGCCTTTGCCTTCTCTGAAGCTTCCGCCTAACCTGTCTCCCTCCAATTTGACCTTAATTGGCCTCCGGAGCTTCCCACAATTTCCTGACATTGTATAAGAGCCAAGCGAAAGCTCCTGACCCTATTGGCGGCAGCATCATCATCGCTGACGCCTGAAACGTCCTGCCGAGCCGCGCAGCCGATCTAAGCCAGCTACAACACCGGCATCTCCTCCCTCATCCATCTGCTGGCCCAAAGGGGTTGTGTATTGGCACAGCTTCAACACACCAGCAGTCAGCATCCTCAGTTATTCCAAGAGTGACAACAGCCAGCAGTCGATGCATCATCTCTCGCAGCAGCAACACCTAACAGCATCATCATCACCACATCATATCAGACTCCACCACAGTTGCACTCATCAACAACAGCAGCTTCGTGAGGGCAGCCAGCAATGTCATCAGTGCCCCAACCCCAAGCATGGCACTCTCTCAAGACGAGCAGGAAAGTCTAGGATGCCTCCTATTTGGACTCGGCATTCTCATCAGCCTCATTCCACATCTACACAACAGCCTCACTCTCTATCTTGTCTGCTCTGGGATCAGCTGCATTCTTGTGACCATTGGAAACCTTCTTGTCCCTCCACCAAGACTTTCAACTGCCAGGAACAACCAATCCTCTGCTCTATCTAACCAAGCACATCTACAATGGCGTCTTCCTGTACCATCCTCTCTCCCTCTCTATTCATTTACAACTACTACCTCTCAGTCGCCTCCACCGCCTCTTCCTGAAGCCAGCCACTACCTGCACCAGGGCAATCATTCACAGAAAACCTTCCAATCCCCATTGGAACCTCTTCCTACTACAAGTTACACACAGCCGACGGAGAAAAAGACCATCAGCAACAACAGTTCCCATTGTCTCATTTACGAACCTCACACCTCCGCACCTCTCAGACTCCCAGCCGCTGCACCAGCAAAGAAGCGACGACCACGCCATCTGCGACAATTGCGTCCGTCAGCACCAACTCACCTTATCGCACCTTCCTCACACACGCTTGGAACGCCATCAACTGCTTGCTTCACAACAGTACCAACAGCACAACTACCAAATCATGAACCCCCTTTCACCCTCAAAGAAATCCGAAGCTTCATGACCAGTTTCTATGGACCCTCCTCATTCCCTCTCAGACCCATTGACACAGAGACCAAGTTACCTACCAACGGCCCTCTAAAACCACAATCTGAATCAACTCATGACGACCTCCATCTTGCCACAATCCGCAACACTAACCTTCTCCCACAGATACTTCCCAAGACAAGACCGAGCCACAACAGTGACACAAATATCTTATCACCATCAACTCGAGCAACAGCAACAATGAGAGTAATAGATGATACTCCTGCACCTGCCATGGCACTAAGAAGCTCCCTCTGGGTCACGCACTTACACGCACTTACACACACTTACACGCACTTACACGAACTTACATGCACTTACACACACTGACACGTATCTACACGCACTTACATGCACTTACATATACTTACACGCACTTGCACATACTTACACGCACGTATATGCACTTACACGCACTTACATACACTTACACGCATTGAAACACACTTACATGCACTTACACGCACTTACACGCACTTACATGCACTTCCACGTACTTATACGTACTTACACGCACTTACACGCACTTACATGTACTTACACGCACTTATACAAACTTACACATACTTACACGTACTTACATGCACTTACACACTTACACACACTTACACGTACTTACACTCACTTACAGTCACTTACACGCACTTACATGCACTTACACGCACTTATACACACTTACACGCACTTATACACACTTTCACACACTTATACGCACTTACACATACTTAAACAAACTTACAATCGCTTACACGCACTTACACGCACTTACACACACTTACACATACTTACACGCACTTACACGCACTTACACGCACTTACACGGAGATACACGAATGTACACACACTTACACATACTTGCACAAACTTACACACACTTACACGTACTTACACACACTTATACGCACTCACACGCACTTACACGCACTTACACGCACTTACACGCACTTACACGCAGTTGCGCATACTTACACGCACTTACACACACTTACACAGACTTACACGCACTTACACGCACTTACACGCACTTATATGCACTTACACGAACTTACTCACACTTACACGCACTTATACGAACTTACACAAACTTACATGCACTTACACGCACTTACATACACTTACACGCACTTACACACACTTACACGCACTTACACGCACTTACACGCACTTATATGCACTTACACGCACTTACACGCACTTACACATATGTACACAAACTTACACGCACTAACACGAACTTACACGCACTTACACGGACTTACACGCACTTCCACGTACTTACACACACTTACACTCACTAACATGCACTTACACATACTTACACGCACTTACACGCACTTACACGCCCTTACACATACTTATACACACTTACATGCACTTACACGCACTTGCATGCACTTGCACGCACTTACACGTACTTACACGCACTTACACGCACTTACACGCACTTACACGCACTTACACACACTTACACGCACTTGCACACACTAACATGCACTTACACGCACTTCCACAAACTTACACGCACTTACACGCACTTACACTAACCTACATGCACTTACACACACTGACACGCACTGACACGCACTTACACACACTTACATGCACTTACACATACTTACACGCACTTACACGCACTTACACGCACTTACATGCACTGACATGAACTCACACGCACTTACACGCACTTACACGAACTTACACGCACTTACACGAACTTACACAAACTTACACGAACTTACACACACTTA
>SZWC01003679.1:177547-190242 GCA_023375785.1 Penium margaritaceum | reverse complement strand
CAGAAGCAGAGGAGGGAGATGTAGCACCACCAGCAGAAGCAGTTGTGCCAGCCGCACCGCGTCAGCCGCCTGCTAACGCTCCAGCTCCAGGTCGGAGGTACCCTCTTAGGGTGCGTTACAAGCCTGGTGAGCGCGGCCATTTCTGGATGCTGCAGAAACCAGAACAGATGAACGTTGCAGTTGCAGCAGATTCAGATGAGCCAACGTCATACAAGGAGGCCATGGCTGCACCGGATGCAGCAGATTGGGCGCAAGCCGTACAGCAAGAGATACAGTCGCAGCTGGACAATGGCATGTGGGAGCTGACTGAGCGTCCACCTGGACGTAAAGTGATCAAGTGCAAGTGGGTCTTCAAGAAGAAGCGGGGAGCAGATGGTAACCTGGAAAAGTACAAGGCGAGGCTGGTCGCCAAGGGCTACTCGCAGCAGGAGGGCATCGANGTTTGCCTCTGTGCGCACGCTCCTCTCTTATGCAGCAGCTGAGGACTTCGAGGTTCACCACATGGATGTCAAGACGGCATTCTTGAATGGTGACTTGGAGGAGGAGATCTACATGGAGCAGCCGGAGGGGTTCGTCATGGATGGCCAGGAGCACCTGGTCTGCAAGCTGCAGAAGTCGCTGTACGGCCTCAAGCAAGCGTCGCGTGCTTGGAACTAGAAGATGGATGCGGCGTTGCAGTGCATGGGGTTTGAGCGCAGCGAGTGTGACTACAGCGTGTATCGCTGGCAGCATGAGCATGAGATCCTCATCATCATTGTCTATGTGGATGACATGCTCCTCCTTTCAAACAGCATGTCTCCACTGCAGGAGTTCAAGGAAGCCATGCAGGAGCACTTCCAGATGTCTGATCTCGGGGAGGCATCATACTTCCTCGGTATCCAGATCGTGCGTGACCGCAAGTCACGCTCTCTCTCGCTCCAGCAGAGCCGCTACATCAAGGATGTTTTGCAGCGGTTCGGCATGGCAGATGCAAAACGCATCGGCACGCCGCTGGAGACGCGGCAGTACCTCGTGAGCTTCAATGGAGAAGCAAATGCAGCTGAGCGACAGAAGTACCAGAGCGCCGTCGGCAGTCTCATGTACCTGATGGTGGCAACCAGGCCGGAGCTCGCACAGGCTGTGAGCGCTGTGAGCCAGCACATGGCTAATCCCGGACCGGAGTACCAGAAGGCAGTGAAGCGGCTCTTCCGCTACCTTGCTAGAACCATCAACATTTGCATCACCTACAATGGCAATGACAACAGCATCATCGGCTACACAGACGCAGATTGGGCTTCAAACCCTGAGGACCGCAAGTCCATCTCTGGACATGTGTTCCTCATGAATGGTGGAACCATCAGCTGGTGCAGCAAGCGGCAGGTGGTCGTGGCCACCTCGAGTACAGAAGCTGAGTACGTATCTCTCAGCTTTGGAGCCAAGGAAGCAGTTTGGTTCCAACGTCTCATGGCAGAGATGAGTGGGAGTGCAGCAGTTCCAGTTCCTGTGCGCGTCGACAACCAGAGCGCAATCATACTCGCCAAGAATCCTGAGCACCATGCACGCACCAAGCACATTAACATCGCATATCACTTCATCAGGCACATGGTGCAGGAGGGTACTATCAAGCTGGAGTTTACTCCAACGAGCAAGCAGGTTGCTGATTTCTGCACCAAGCCAGTGACCCGTGAGAAGCAGCAGTTCTGCATGAAAGGATGTTGACTCAGCCCACTCTGACTGCGGCAAAGTGGGAGATTGTTGGAAAGGGAGCCATCCGGCTCAATTTCAGGTCCACAGGAGCAAGTTCCAGGAAAGTACCAGATGACTGCTCCGATCACCAATCCGACTTCACCATTGGAAAGATCATGTAGCAAAATGTCTACGGTCCAAGTTTGAGGCCGATCCAACGGTCGGATTGGGAGATATGAATTTTCGAAGTTTTGGGGGTCATGGACCGTCGATGTCTGGGTGGGCATGGGTGATGGCTCCATGCCTTAGCCTGAGAAAAGAAAAAGGCAAGAGGTCCAGGGTCAAGACCTGATGGGAGAAATATCCAACAAGGTGCTTGGTCTTAGGATTGCCTTGTCAAAGTGTGCTGACTAGGATAAAGGTACCTCTCCTTACTTTTTAGGTGAGGTGAGATCCTTGTGTGCTAGCCATGGACACATGGCGATTCTCCATGGGTTTGTGGGTTATGTGACCACTAGGAGTGTGCCATGAGAGCATTCTCTAGCTCTCTAGGTCGTGTGTGAGTGGTGAGCCTGATTGCTAGGCTGATTTCCTCCCTTGTGTGAGATTATGGATTCTAGTGTGTGAGCCTTAGCCTCCATGGCTAAGTGGTGTGGCTTGTGAGAGGGCTGACTTGCCCAAGCTCTAGCTCTATATGTACTCCATCATTTTGAGTGATTGAACAACCATTCTTCAGCACAAGTGATGCCCTTCCAATCACACATGCTCGCTTCTCCAAGGCTCCCTCTCTCCTCCATTTCCAACACAAGGCCTGTGAGGGCTGGCAGAGCAGGGCATACGGCAAGAAAGTACAGAACCTGAGTCACTCGAGAGCAATGATGTCGCTAAACAGCTCAACCAAACCATCCTCGGGATGGTAAAAACGATGTTGTATGAAGCAAAGCAACCAGGACGGTTCTGGGCCGAGGTTACTAGGACAGCTGCCTACATCATCAACCTCACGCTTGCATCAGCCCTTAGAGGAAATGGGAAAAAGAAACTATCGCCAATGACCCCACAAGAGGCATGGTCGGGCAAGAAACCAGATATCTCACATCTGTGAGTGTTTGGCTGCCAGGCCTATGCCAAAAAGCTGACGAGGGAGGGTGCCAGTAAGCTAGATCTGCAGGATAAGAAATGTCTGCTCTTGGGGTACGACAGCGTCCAACGCTCTTACAAGCTCTGGGACCTACAATGCAACAAAGTGATTTGTAGTAAAGACGTGGACTTCAACGAGGCTCTCGTAGGAGTAGAGCAGCAGTTCAAGGGCGAGCAAGTACCCAAACCGAATTAATGGCTGATTTTACTGGAGACATGCGATGAGGCACCACATGGGTGGAGCAGCATTAAGGAAACAAAGGCAAGAGGAGTGGTAGCTTCAGGGAGAGCTGCAACAGAGGACTCTGATGTTGATTCAGATTTCTTCTCCTTTGATGATGAGGACTCTTGCACTGAGGGAGAGTCTGTGGTAAGAGAACCAGAGCAGCAAAAGTTACAATAGCAAGAACAACAGCAGCAGCCGTCGCAGCATCAGGTAGTAAGACGCAGCTCGCGCTTATCTATCCCACCACGACAGTATGATGCTACAACTGGTGAGTGGACTGGTCTGATTTATGCCTTCGTGGCTCAGGGAGAGCCATCCACAGTGGCAGAAGCACTTGCTCTACCGGATCGGGCCAAGTTGAAGGCCGCCATCGAAAGCGAGTTGGCGTCGCACAAGGAGAACAGGACATGGAAGCTGGTGGACCGGCCCGCTGGCGCTCACATTGTAGGGTGCAAGTGGGTCATGGCCAAGAAGCTAAAGCAGGATGGGACCATCGACCGGCACAAGACGCGGCTGGTGGCCAAGGGTTTTGTGCAGCGGCGAGGGGACGAGTACAATGAGACATACGCGCCCGTCATCACCTTTGCAATGATCCGGTCTCTCCTTGCAATAGCAGCAGCCAAGAACTTAGAGGTTCACCAGATGGATGTCAAGACTGTATTTCTCTACGGAAGGCTTGACAAAGAAGTCCTGATGGAGGTGCTTGAGGGGGTGGATGCACCACCCGAAAAAGTTTGTAAGTTCGACAATTCATTGTATGGGCTGAAACAGGCCCCAAGGTACTCGTACAAGGAGATGGACGCCTTCATAGAGGGTCCGGGTACGGTCACTACGAGAACGACCTCAATTGTACATACGAGAGGATGAGGATGGCCTCGTCTTGGTGGCTCTTTACGTAGATGACCTCATCATCTGCGCATCATCGATAAAGCTGCCGAAGAACATAAAGATGCAACTGAGCAGCCGGTTCCATATGAAAGACTTGGGACCTCTTGAGTACAACCTAGGTATCAGTGTCATGCGGGATCGCTGAGCCGGCACCATCAAGCTCAGCCAGACCAAATACATAGATCACATCCTCAAGCGATACGACATGGAGGACTGCAAATCCATCAGTACCCCCATGGCAGCAGATTGCATCCTCACCTCAGGTACCGCTCCTACCAACAAAGCAGAGCAGGTCGACATGGCAGGCGTGCCATATCAGTCTACCGTGGGCAGTCTAATGTACGCGATGGTCGCGACTCGCCTCGATATCTCCCACGTTGTGAGGCAGGTGAGCAGGTATGTGGCCAACCTTGGGCGAGAACACTGGCAAGCAGTGAAGCAGATCTTTTGCTACCTGAAGGACACGCGGCACTTGGGCATCCAGTTCGGTGGGGTGCCACGGTCAGAATCCTTGGGGCTCATGGTGTATACCGATGCAGATTGGGCCGGGTATGTCGACGACCACAAGTCCACGTCAGGCTACGTGTCCGTGCTGAACGGAAGAGCCGTGTCATGGGCAAGCCACAAGCAGGACTACGTCTCCCTCTCCACTACGAAAGCAGAGTACATCACTCTAGCGGAAGCGTGTAAGGAGACAATATCACTGCGCAGCCTGCTCCAAGAGATACGAGCACCTCAATCGGCCGCAATAGTGGTGAAGGTGGACAACAAGTCTGCCATGGACATGTCCAAAAACCACACCTTTACGTGAAGGAAAAAACACATCAAAGTTCGATACCACTTCAGTCGCGACCTGGTCGCTAAGGGAGTAAGAAGCTGGAGCACGTTGCGTCCAAGCTCAACCGGGCAGACATGCTGACAAAACCCCTTCACCGAGAACTCCACCTTGTAGGAAGACAGGGTATCGGCATAAAGAGTGTAAGGGATGAAGATTGAAGACAAGACAAGTGGCTAGAGGTACAAGGGAGAGATGGTTGTTATATGAATATCCCTTGGCAAGTAGTCTCCAGAATTGGCAAGTAGTGGACAGACCAGGCATGCACTGCTCATGTGAACAAGTCCCCTGGATCCTATCCAACAGACCAGGCATGCACTGTCCTTGTTCAAGGATACGTCCCCTGGGTTTGTCTGATGATGGCTATTCAGATTGTTAATCTGACCATACAGATAGAATGACCAGGTGTCAAACTGTCAGCTCTCCAAGTTTTGGGCTGATCCAACGATCGGATTGGAAGATGCAAGATGTGCCTTGGATCAGGGGATGTCTTCCTTGATTGAGGAGATGACCTCCTTGATTTAAGTAGTGACTTTGGCCAAGACGCGCGCACTGTTGATTAGCCGAGGCCCGCGCGCTTCGGCTGCCAAAGGCACTCCTCGGCTATTTATGCCTTGTACTTGCCATAATCTCAACTACTCCTTCACTTGATGTCTCTTGTTTCAGTTGTGCACTTCAGACTGAGCTTGATATGAACTGCTCAAGTGGTTGTAATCTTGCTTGTGTGAGAACACGACCTTAATTTGTTGGTCTCTCATACCAAGGAAGAAGAAGGCTTAGAGGACGGGAGTCCCTAAGACCTTGAGCGAAAGCACCGGATACCTAGGTTGCACCCGAGGCATAGTTAATTCCTTAGGGGTGATCATGATCCTTGGGTGAAATTCCCTTGGATGGTGTTGGATCTGGAGGAGAGAGGGAGCCTTGGAGCACCGAGCATGTGTGATTGGAAGGCCATCACTTGTGCTGAAGAATAGTTATTGAATCACTCAAAATGATGGAGTACATATAGAGCTAGGACTTGGGCAAGTCAGCCCTCTCACAAGCCACACCACATAGCCATGGAGGCTAAGGCTCACACACTAGAGTCCATAATCTCACACAACAGGGGAAATCAGCCTAGCAATCAGGCTGACCACTCACACACGACCTAGAGAGCTAGAGAATGCTCTCATGGCACTCTCCTAGTGGTCACATAACCCACAAACCCATGGAGAATCGCCATGTGTCCATGGCTAGCACACAAGGATCTCACCTCACCTAAAAAGTAAGAAAAGGTACCTTTATCCTAGTCAGCACACTCTGACAAGGCAATCCTAAGACCAAGGACCTTTTTGGATATTTCTCCCATTAGGTCTTGACCCTGGACCTCTTGCCTTTTTCTTTTCTCAGGCTAAGGCATNAATGCTCTCATGGCACTCTCCTAGTGGTCACATAACCCACAAACCCATGGAGAATCGCCATGTGTCCATGGCTAGCACACAAGGATCTCACCTCACCTAAAAAGTAAGAAAAGGTACCTTTATCCTAGTCAGCACACTCTGACAAGGCAATCCTAAGACCAAGGACCTTTTTGGATATTTCTCCCATTAGGTCTTGACCCTGGACCTCTTGCCTTTTTCTTTTCTCAGGCTAAGGCATCGAGTAATCACCCATGGTCACCCGGATATCGCCGGCCGATGACCCTGGAAACTACGAAAATTCATATCTCCCAATCCGACTGTTGGATCGGCCTCAAACTAAGACCGTAGATATTTTGCCACCTGAACTTTCAAATGCTGAAATTGGATTGACAATCGGAGTAGGCATCTGGTACTTTCCTGGAACTTGCTCTTGAGGATCTCAAACTGAGCCAGATGGCTGCTTTTCCCAACAATCTCCCACTTTGCCGCAGTCAGAGTGGACTGAGTCCACATGCCTTCTTGCAGAACTGCTGCTTCTCACGGGTCACTGGCTTGGAACAGAAATTAGCGACCTACTTGCTGGTTGGAGTAAACTCCAGTGCACGCCGACAACCAGAGCGCAATCGTATCCGCCAAGAATCCTGACCACCATGCACGCACCAAGCTCATTGACATCGCATATCACTTCTGTTGGAAAAGATTCCTGCTTTGATCATCAATCCTACTTCACCATTGGAAAGATCAGGTGGCAAAATGTCTACGGTCCAACAGTCGGATTTGGAGATATGAATTTTCAAAGTTTCCAGGATCATCGACCGCCGATATCCGGGTGACCATGGGCGATGGCTCCATGCCTTAGCCTGAGAAAAAAAAAAAGTAAGAGGTCCATGGTCAACACCTCATGGGAGAAATATCCAAAAAGGTCCTAGATTCTTGAGTTCCCTTGTCAAAGTGTGCTGACTAGGAAAAAGATACCTCTCCTTACTTTTTAGGTGAGGTGAGATCCTTGTGTGCTTGCCATGGACACATGGCGATTCTCCATGGGATTGTGGGTTCTGTGACCACTAGGAGTGTGCCATAACAGTATTTTCTAGCTCTCTAGGTCGTATGTGGGTGGTCAGCCTAATTGCTAAGCTGATTTCCTCCCTTGTGTGAGATTATGGACTCTAGTGTGTGAGCCTTAGCCTCCATGCCTAAGTGGCGTGGCTTGTGAGAGGGCTGACTTGTCCAAGCTCTAGCTCTATATGTACTCCATCATTTTGAGTGATTTAACAACCATTCTTCAGCATAAGTGATGCCCTTCTAGTCCAACATCCTCGCTGCTCCAAGACTCCCTCTCTCCTCCAGTTCAAACACTTGGTATCAGAGCCAACAACCGCCACTTTCAGCCAGCACATGCCATGACTTTGAGAGTGATGGATTGGGTCAAACCTTTACCAAATTTGATGATCAACTACTGGATCTTCAAGTTCAACAGGCAAGCTTTGCAACGAGCCCATAATCGTGAAGATTTAATAGTCGAATTGAGAGTTATGCTAAAAACAAGGTTAGCAAGTACTACACTCTTTTCTTGTGCGACCATAACTCTCTCGTTTCTTCGACAAAATTAAAAAGAAGCACGTACAAATTGTAGTCTTTTTCCTGAGCTTTTGATTCGTGTAAAAATATTTGCATTCCATTAGTATGTTTGACAGTCCCCAACAAACTGGGGATTTTTCAGTTTTTCAAAATTCCCAGTCTGCAAGCCTCTATTGTCTGTTTTCTATCAGACAGATTTCTGGCAAAAGCAGCAGCAAAAGCATGGGTAGTGCCGCCACTCAAGGGTAATGCTCAGCATCACCAAAGCTCAAAATGGCAGCAGCAGGCGTGGTAACAGCAGCCCAGTCCTTGTAGAAGCTAGAAGGATGCGCCATGTTCATGCTTTGGAAGATCTGTACCCACCTCCTTTTGGGAGGTGGTGAGCAGCGACGAGCGCGCTCCGCGTCCACAGGCAAAAGGAATCACCGTAGCGTAGGTGGTGGCGGGGAAGATGCCCCAAAAGGATGCAGTAGATGCAAGTTCATCTAAAACTACAATAGCGGCATATGAGTGGAAGAAGGACAAGCAGGCCTACAGGCTGCTGGTTGTTGGGAAAGGAGCCATCTGGCTCAATTTCAGGTCCACAGAAGCAAGTTCCAAGAAAGTACCAGATGCCTGCTCCGATCGTCAATCTGAATTCTTCATTGCAAAGATAAGGTGCTGAAATGTCTACGGTCCAAGTTTGAGGCCGATCCAACGGTCGGATTGGGAGATATGAATTTTCAAAGTTTCGGGGGTCATGGACCGTCGATGTCTTGGTGGACATGGGTGGTGGCTCCATGCCTTAGCCTGAGAGAAGAAAAAGGCAAGAGGTCCAGGGTCAAGACCTGATGGGAGAAATATCCAAAACGGTCCTTAGTCTTAGGATTGCCTTGTCACAGTGTGCTGACTAGGATAAAGGTACCTCTCCTTACTTTTTAGGTGAGGTGAGATCCTTGTGTGCTAGCCATGGACACATGGCGATTCTCCATGAGTTTGTGGATTATGTGACCACTACGAGTGTGCCATGAGAGCATTCTCTAGCTCTCTAGGTTTTGTGTGAGTGGTCAGCCTGATTGCTAGGCTGATTTCCTCCCTTGTATGAGATTATGGACTCTAGTGTGTGAGCCTTAGCCTCCATGGCTAAGTGGTGTGGCTTGTGAGAGGGCTGACTTGCCCAAGCTCTAGCTCTATATGTACTCCATCATTTTGAGTGAATGAACAACCATTCTTCAGCACAAGTGATGCCCTTCCAATCACACATGCTCGCTGCTCCAAGGCTCCCTCTCTCCTNCCTCCCTTGTATGAGATTATGGACTCTAGTGTGTGAGCCTTAGCCTCCATGGCTAAGTGGTGTGGCTTGTGAGAGGGCTGACTTGCCCAAGCTCTAGCTCTATATGTACTCCATCATTTTGAGTGAATGAACAACCATTCTTCAGCACAAGTGATGCCCTTCCAATCACACATGCTCGCTGCTCCAAGGCTCCCTCTCTCCTTCAGATCCAACATTTGGTATCACAGCCAAGTTCTGCCACATTCAGCCAGCACAGGCCGTCACTTTGAGAGTGACAGGATGGGATGAAACCTTCACCAGATTTGACAATCGACCACAAGATCTCTAATTTTAAGAGACAAGCTTTCTAACGAGCCCAAGATGGCGAAGATCCAACAGTCGGATTGAGAGTTATGCTCAAAACGAGGTCAGCCAGGGCTACACTTTTCTCCATGAGTAAGACTGTCGCCTTGTGATGACCATAACTCTCTCGTTTCTTTGTCAAATTTAAAACGTGGCACATGTGAATTGTAGTATTTTTCCTAAGCTTTCCATTGGTGAAAAAAAGCTTGCATTCCATTGATTTGTTTGGGAGAAATGTCGTTTACAAGCTGGCTGGTCTGAGTTGGCATAGGGGCAGAAGCATACCCTTTTTAAAAAAGGCATATTGTTTAAAATCCCATGTTGATGACCCTGTTTTATGGGTCGATTTGAAATGCTTTGAGCTGAATTTTCCAGTGGTGAGCTTTGTTTTTCACAATTCCTAGTTTGCTGGCATCTACAATCCATTTTCTGTCTGACAAATTTCTGGCTGAAGCAGCAGCAGAAGCAGGGGTAGCGCAGCCACTCAAGGACAGCGCTGATCATCACCAGAGCTAAAAATGGCAGCAGCAGGCGTGGTAACAGCAGCCTAGCCCTTGGAGAGGCTGGAAGGACGCGCCAACTTCATGTTTTGGAAGATCCGTACCCGCCTCCTTTTGGAGGAGAGGGGCTTGTGGGAGGTGGTGAGCAGCGACGAGCGTGCTCCGCCTCCACAAGCAAAAGGCATCACCGCAGCATAGGTGGTGGCGGGGAAGATGCCGCAAAAGGATGTAGCTGATGCGGGTTCTTCTGCAATTGTACCAGCAGAAGAAGAAGGACATGCAGGCCTACAGGTTGCTTATCAACACCATCTCCAACCCGCATCTTCAGTATGTGAGTGACAAGGCTACTACAAAGGAGGGGTGGGACACGTTGTGTAAGAAGTATGAGAGCAAGGATCCTACATTCCTCATACTTTTGGACGAAAAGATGATGGCGCTGAAAATGCAGGGAGGTGAAGGGATGGAGGCGTATCTGTACAAGGCAAAGGAGCTGGCGAAGCAGTTGAGAGCAGCCGGCAACCCTGTGGAAGAAACGCGCTTCACCCTCCTCTTGCTGAGGGGCCTCCCAACCAGCTACGATACGGTACGAGAGACGTTAGAGTGCCAGCCGACTCTCGACCTCGACTTCATCTGCATACACTTGGTGCAGGTGGAACTGCGTCGCAATGTAGCAAAGCGCAATGGCGGCAGCAGCAGCAGTGAAGCAGCTTTCATGACCATGGACTCACGCAACCAGCAGCAGCAGTAATCCGGGCAGCAGAGAGGCAAGAAGAAGGGCAAGTGCCACTATTTCCATAAAGAGGGAAACTACAAGAAAGAGTGCTTCAAGTTCAAGAGGGACCAGAACGAGCAGCAACAACAACAGTAAAAACAACAATCTCCATAGCAACAGTAGCAGCAGTCACAACAACGCAAGCAGCCGCAGCAACAGCAGAACCAGACTGGCGTGCACCATTTTGGCAAGATGAACATTGCCAAGGAGGTGCCCGACCGCCTCTTCATGGCGAAGTCTGACATGTCGCAGAAGGAAAAGGCGGATCTGGCGTGGTACAAGGACTCGGCATGTACCAAGAGTCTGATGCACCACAAGGAGTGGTTCATGTAGCTGCACTCCACCCCCCCCGTCCGATTGCTTTGGGTGATGATCGGGTGGTGTATGCTGGGAGGATAGGGATTGTGGAGATGTGGTTGGAGACCCCGCGTGGGATTGAAGTGGGAGTTTTCCATGGCGTGCTGTATGTACCTGATGCTGCATTCAACCTCCTCTCAGTCTCCTCTCTTACAAACACAGGACTACGCGTTGTCTTCGATGAGGACTATGGCTACATCCTGAACAAGGATACAGGCGAGGAGTTGGCCAGGTCGGTGAAGGAGGGCGACATGTACCGCCTGGTGGAAGCGACCAAGATCCCGCGTGAGCAGAGTCTTGCAGTAGTGGTGCAGGCGCCAGATGGCAAGATCTGGCATGCGCGCTACGGCCACTTCGGAATGCGCACCTTGCAGCAGCTTCAAGCAAAGCATATGGTGCGTGACCTGCCTACCATATCTAACTTTGAGCAGCAGTTATGCATCGGCTGTTTGGAGGGGAAGCAACACCGCGAGGCGTTCTCTGGAGCAGGGTCGTGTGCGAAAAAGGTGTTGGAGCTGGTCGACACGGACTTGTGCGGACCCATGCAGATCCAGAGCTTTGGAGGCTCTAGGTATTTTCTCACCTTTATTGATGATTTCAGCCGTTACACTGCTATGTACTTCCTTTCTTCCAAGGACCAGTGCTTTGACAGGTTCAAGGCGTTCAAGGCCATGGTGGAGAACCAATCTGGCAAGAAGATCAAGGCGTTGCGTAGCGACCGCGGTGGAGAGTACCTGAGTAAGGAGTTCCAGGAGTACCTCGCAGCAGCTGGCATCAAGGCGTAGCGTACCGCACCGTACTCACTGCAACAGAACGGTATAGCAGAACGCGCCAACCGTACCATTGTGGAGTCGGTGCTCTCCATGTTGCATGCGGCCCGGCTGAAATACGACTTCTGGGCTGAAGCCGTGAGTACTACGGTCTACATCAAGAACCGCAGTCCAACCAAGGCCCTTGAGCAGATGACGCCATACGAGGCGTGGTTCGGAAAGAAGCCGAGCGTGGGTCATCTTCGCGCATTTGGCAGCTTGACGCACATGCACGTGCCAAAGGAGAAGCGGCAAAAGTGGGACACGAAGAGTACGCAGATGCTGATGATTGGCTACAACGTGGCAAGCAAGACGTATCGCCTCTACGAGAGGGATACAGGCCACGTCATCATCTCCAGGGATGTCGTCTTCAACGAGAGCAACGTCATCGGCACCAACATTGTGTGTGAAGAGACAACAAAACCAGCAGCTGACGAGACAGTGGGAGCAGAAATTCTTCCTGACCCAGTTTCTCTCGATCCTTCCTCTACTGTGACAGTGGGAGAATCACTCTACTTTCCCATGTCTGATGCAGCAGATACAGCAGCTTCATCGGCAGAAGCAGAGGAGGGAGATGTAGCACCACCAGCAGAAGCAGTTGTGCCAGCCGCACTGCGTCAGCCGCCTGCTAACGCTCCAGCTCCAGGTCGGAGGTACCCTCTTAGGGTGCGTTACAAGCCTGGTGAGCGCGGCCATTTCTGGATGCTGCAGAAACCAGAACAGATGAACGTTGCAGTTGCAGCAGATTCAGATGAGCCAACGTCATATAAGGAGGCCATGGCTGCACCGGATGCAGCAGATTGGACGCAAGCCGTACAGCAAGAGATACAGTCGCAGCTGGACAACGGCACGTGGGAGCTGACTGAGCGTCCACCTGGACGTAAAGTGATCAAGTGCAAGTGGGTCTTCAAGA
>SZWC01003679.1:167005-177204 GCA_023375785.1 Penium margaritaceum | reverse complement strand
GAGATACAGTCGCAGCTGGACAACGGCACGTGGGAGCTGACTGAGCGTCCACCTGGACGTAAAGTGATCAAGTGCAAGTGGGTCTTCAAGATGAAGCGGGGAGCAGATGGTAACCTGGAAAAGTACAAGGCGAGGCTGGTCGCCAAGGGCTACTCGCAGCAGGAGGGCATCGACTACACAGAAACTTTTGCCCCTGTTGCAAAGTTTGCCTCTGTGCGCACGCTCCTCTCTTATGCAGCAGCTGAGGACTTTGAGGTTCACCACATGGATGTCAAGATGACATTCTTGAATGGTGACTTGGAGGAGTAGATCTACATGGAGCAGCCAGAGGGGTTCGTCATGGATGGCTAGGAGCACTTGGTTTGCAAGCTGCAGAAGTCGTTGTACGGCCTCAAGCAAGCGTCGCGTGCTTGGAACCAGAAGTTGGATGCGGCATTGCAGTGCATGGGGTTTGAGCGCAGTGAGTGTGACTACAGCGTGTATCGCTGGCAGCATGAGCATGAGATCCTCATCATCATTGTGTATGTAGATGACATGCTCCTCCTTTCCAACAGCATGTCTGCACTGCAAGAGTTCAAGGAGGCCATGCAGGAGTGCTTCCAGATGTCTGATCTCAGGGAGGCGTCATATTTCCTCGGTATCCAGATCACGAGTGACCGCAAATCACGCTCTCTCTCGCTGCAGCAGAGCCGCTACATCAAGGATGTTTTGCAGCGGTTTGGCATGGCAGAGGCAAAACCCATCGGCACGCCGTTATGACGTGGCAGAAGTACCAGAGCGCCGTCGGCAGTCTCATGTACCCGATGGTGGTAACCAGGCCGAACCTCGCACATGCTGTTAGTGCTGTGAGCCAGTACATGGCAAACCCCGGACCTGAGCACCAGAAGGCAGTGAAGCGGATCTTCCGCTACCTTGCTAGAACCATCAACATTGGTATCACCTACAACGACAACGACAACACCATCATAGGCGACATAGACCCAGATTGGGCTTCAAACCCTGTGGACCGCAAGTCCATCTCTGGACATGTATTTCTCAT
This sequence comes from Penium margaritaceum, assembly GCA_023375785.1. NCBI lineage: Eukaryota > Viridiplantae > Streptophyta > Zygnematophyceae > Desmidiales > Peniaceae > Penium > Penium margaritaceum. Next base: position 176,165 of record SZWC01003679.1, on the reverse strand, counting down.
GAATGGAGGTGCCATCAGCTGGTGCAGCAAGCGGCAGGTGGTCGTGGCCACCTCAAGCACGGAAGCTGAGTACGTCTCTCTCAGCTTTGGAGCCAAGGAAGCAGTTTGGCTTCAGCGTCTCATGGCAGAGATGAGTGGGAGTGTATCACTTCCAGTTCCTGTGCGCGTAGACAACCAGAGCGCAATCGCACTCGCCAAGAATCCTGAGCACCATGTACGCACCAAGCACATTGACATTGCAGATCACTTCATCAGGCACATGGTGCAGGAGGGTGCTATCAAGCTGGAGTTTACTCCAACCAGCAAGCAGGTCGCTGATTTCTGCACCAATATTGGTGCAAAATCAGATCAGTGACCTTTGAGAACCAAAAGTTCTGTATGAATGCATATGGACTCAGCCCACTGTGACTACAGCAAGGTGGGAGATTGTCGGGAAAGGAGCCATCTAGCTCAATTTCAGGTCCACAGGAGCAAGTTCCAGGAAAGTACCAGACGCCTGCTCTAATCGTCGATTGGACTTTTCCATCAGAAAGATCAGGTGCCGAAATGTCTATGGTCCAAGTTTGAGGCCGATCCAACGGTCGGATAGGGAGATATGAATTTTCGAAGTTTCGGGGGTCATGGACCGTCGATGTCCGGGTGGGCATGGGTGGTGGCTCCATGCCTTAGCCTGAGAAAAGAAAAAGGCAAGAGGTCCAGGGTCAAGACCTGATGGGAGAAATATACAAAAAGGTCCTTGGTCTTAGGATTGCCTTGTCAGAGTGTACTGACTAGGATAAAGGTACCTCTCCTTACTTTTTAGGTCAGGTGAGATCCTTGTGTGCTAGCCATGGACACATGGCGATCCTCCATGGGTTTGTGGGTTATGTGACCACTAAGAGTGTGCCATGAGAGCATTCTCTAGCTCTCCAGGTCGTGTGTGAGTGGTCAGCCTGATTGCTAGGCTGATTTCCTCCCTTGTGTGAGATTATGGACTCTAGTGTGTGAGCCTTAGCCTCCATGGCTAAGTGGTGTGGCTTGTGAGAAGGCTGACTTTCCCAAGCTCTAGCTCTATATGTACTCCATCATTTTGAGTGATTGAACAACCATTCTTCAGCACAAGTGATGCCCTTCCAATCACACATGCTCGCTGCTCCAAGGCTCCCTCTCTCCTTCAGATCCAACATTTGGTATCACAGCCAAGTTCTGCCACATTCAGCCAGCACAGGCCGTCACTTTGAGAGTGACAGGATGGGATGAAACCTTCACCAGATTTGACAATCGACCACAAGATCTCTAATTTTAAGAGACAAGCTTTNTGACCACTAGGAGTGTGCCATGAGAGCATTCTCTAGCTCTCCAGGTCGTGTGTGAGTGGTCAGCCTGATTGCTAGGCTGATTTCCTCCCTTGTGTGAGATTATGGACTCTAGTGTGTGAGCCTTAGCCTCCATGGCTAAGTGGTGTGGCTTGTGAGAAGGCTGACTTTCCCAAGCTCTAGCTCTATATGTACTCCATCATTTTGAGTGATTGAACAACCATTCTTCAGCACAAGTGATGCCTTTCCAATCACACATGCTTGCTGCTCCAAGGCTCCCTCTCTCCTCCAGATTTAACACTTGTCAACACCATCTCCAACCTGGATCTTGAGTACGTAAGTAACAAGGCTACTGCAAAAGAGGGATGGGACATGTTGTGCAAGAAGTATGAGAGCAAGGATCGTGCATTCCTCATGCTTTTGGAGGAGAAGGTAATGGCATTGAAAATGCAGGGAGGCGAAGTGAAGGAGGCGTACTTGGACAGGGCAAAGGAGCTAGCGAAGCAGCTGAGAGCGACCGGCAGCCCTGTGGAAGATACGCACTTTGTTCTCCTCTTGGTGAGGGGACTCCTAACGGGCTATGATACAGTGCGAGAGAAGTTAGAGTGCCAGCTGGCTCTCGCCCTGGACTTCATCTGCACGTACCTGGTGCAGGTAAAGCTGAGTCGTAATGCCGCAAAGCGCAATGGCGGCAATAGCTGTAGTGAAGCAGCTTTCATGGCCATGGGTTCACGCAACCAGAAGCACCAACACTCTGGGCAGCAGAGAGGCAAGAAGAAGGGCAAATACCACTATTGTTAGAAAGAGGGACACTACAAGAAATAGTGCTTTATATTCAAGAGGGACCCGAAGGAGCAGCAGTAGCAGCAGCTTAAGCAACAATCTCTACAGCAGCAGAAGCAACAGTCATAGTAATGTGAGTAGCAGCAGCAGCAGCAAAACCAGACCGGCGCGCGCCATTTTGGCAACATGAACGTGGCCAAGGAGGTGCGCGATCGCCTCTTCATGGCGAAGTCTGACATGTCGCAGAAGGAGAAGGCGGATCTTGTGTGGTACAAGGACTCTGGGTGTACCAAGAGTCTGACGCACCACAAGGAGTGGTTTTCGCAGCTTCTCTCTATTCCTCCTCGATTGATTGTCTTTGGTTATGATCGGGTGGTGTATGCTGAGGGGATTGGGATTATGGAGATGTGGTTGGAGACCCGTTGTGGCATTGAAGTGGGAGTGTTCCATGGCGTGATGTACGTACCTAATGGTGCATTCAATCTTCTCTCAGTATCCTCTCTCACCAACACAGGACTGCGAGTCATCTTTGACAACAACTATGGCTACATCCTCAACAAGGAAACAGGGAAGAGCTGGCCAGGTTGGTGAAGGAAAGCGACTTGTACTGCCTGCTGGGGGCGACCAAGATCTTGCGTAAGCAAAGTCTTGCAGCAGCTGTGTTGGCCATAGATGGCAAAATCTGGCATGCGCCCTACGGCAACATCGGCATGCGCGCCTTGCAACAACTTCAAACAAATGGTGCGTGACTTACCCACCATCTCTAACGTTTAGCAACAACTGTGCATTGGCTGTTTCGAGGGGAAGCAGCATCGCGAGGCATTTTTTGGAGCAGGGGAGCGCGCGAAGGAGGTGTTGGAGCTGGTCCACACAGACTTGTGTGGCCCGATGCAGACCCAGAGCTTTGGAGGCTCTAGGTATTTTCTCACCTTCATTTATGATTTCAGTCATTACACTACTGTGTACTTCCTTTCCTCCAAGGACGAGTGCTTTGACAGGTTCAAGGAGTTCAAGTCCATGGTGGAGAACGAGACTGGCAAGAAAATCAAGGCGTTGCACAGCGACCACGGTGGAGAGTACCTGAGCAAGGAGTTCCAGGACTACCTCGCAGCAGTAGGCATCAAGGCGCAGCGGACAGCGCCATACTCGCCGTAGTAGAACGACGTAGCCAAATACGCCAACCGCACCATCGTTGAGTCAGGGCGCTCCATGCTGTATGCGGCTCGGCCGACCTACGACTTTTGGGCCGAAGCAATGAGCAGTGTAGTGTACATCATGAACCGTAGTCCAACCAAGGCCCTGGAGCAAATGACGCCGTATGAGGCATGTTTTAGCAAGATGCTGAGTGTGGGTCATCTTCACGCATTTGGCAGCTTGGAACACATGCGCTTGTCCAAGGAGAAGCGGTAGAAATGGGATGCAAAGAGTGCACAAAAGCTAATGATCGGCTATGACGTGGCAAGCAAGGCGTATCGACTGTACGAGAGGGATATTGACCATGTCATCATCTCTTGGGATGTTGTTTTCAACGAAAGCAACGTCATCGGTACCAACATCATCTGCCAAGAGGCAGCAGAACCAGCAGCTAACAAAGCAGTGGGAGGAGACATACTCCCTGACCACATCTCTTCTGGCCTTTCTTTTAATGTGACATTGGGAGAACCACTCTATTCTCCCATGTCTTATGCAGCGCATACAATAGCCACATCGGCAGAAGCAAAGGAAGAAGATGCACCATCATCAGCACAAGTAGTGCCAGCAGCACCGCGCCAGCCGTGTACTAACGCTCCAACTCCTGGTCGAAGGTACCCTCTCAGGGTGCTCTACAAGCCTAGTGAGCGCGGGAAAATCAGGATGCTCTAAAAATCAGACCAGATGAACATTGCAGTTGCAGCAGACTTTGATCAGCTAACGTTGTACGAGGAGGTCATGGCTGCACCAGATGCAGTAGATTGGGCGCAAGCTGTCCAGCAAGAGATAGTGTTGTAACTCGACAATGGCACGTGGGAGCTGACTAAGCGTCCACTTGGACGTAAGGTGATCAAGTGAGAGTGGGTGTTCAAGAAGAAGTGGGGAGCAAATGACAACCTACTTGCAGCTGGAAGGCATCCACTACATGGAAACCTTTGCTCCTGTTGCAAAGTTTGCCTTTGTGCACACGCTCCTTTCTTATGCAGCAGCTGAGGACTTTGAGATTCACCACATGGACGTCAAGACGACGTTCCTGGAAGAGGAGATTTACATGGAGCAGCCGGAGGGGTTTGTCATGGATGGCCAGGAGCACCTGGTTTACAAGCTGCAGAGTCGCTTTACGGCCTCAAGCAAGCGTCGCGTGCTTGGAACCAGAAGTTGGATGCGGCGTTGTATTGTATGGAGTTCAAGCGCAGCGAGTGTGACCATAGCGTCTATAGCTAGCAGCATGAGCATGAGGTCCTTATCCTTCTTTTGAACAGCATGTCTGCACTGCAAGAGTTCAAGGAAGCCATGGAGGAGTACTTCTAGATGTCTGATCTCGAGGAGGCATCATAGCTCCTCGGTATCCAGATCACGCGTGACCGCAAACTACGCTCTCTCTCCTTGCAATAGAGCCGTGACATCAAGGATGTCTCGCAGCGGTTTGGCATGGCACAGGCAAAATCCATAGGCACACTGCTAGAGACGTAGGAGTACCTCGTGAGCTTCAATGGAGAAGCAGATGCAGCTGAGCGGCAGAAACACTTTAGCGCCGTCGGCAGTCTCATGCACCTGATGGTTGCAACCAGGCCGGACTTCGCATGATCAGTTAGTGCTGTGAGCCAGGACATGGCTAATCTTGGACCTGAGCACCAAATTATTGTGAAGCGGATGTTCCGCTCCTTGCCGGAATCATCAACACCGGTATCACCTACAACGGCAACGACAACAACATCACCGGTTATACAGACGTAGATTGGGCTTCAAACTCTGAGGACCGAGTGTCCATCCCTGGACATGGTGGGGCCATTAGCTGGTGCAAGAAGCGGCAGGTGGTCGTGGCGACCTCAAGCACAAAAGTTGAATATGTCTTTCTCAGGTTTGGAGCCAAGGAAGGAGTTTGGCTTAAGTGTCTCATGGCAGAGATGAGTGGGAGTGCAGCAGTTCCAGTTCTTATGCCCGTCGACAACCAGAGCGCAATCGCACTCGCCAAGAATCCTGAGCACCATGCATGCACCAAGCACATTGACATCGCATATCACTTAATCAGGCACATGGTGCAAGAGGGTACTATCAAGCTGGAGTTTACTCCAACCAGCAAGTAGGTCACTGATTTTTGTACCAAGCCAGTGACCCGTGAAAAGCAGCAATTTTGCATGAAGGCATGTGGACTCAGTCCACTATGCCTGCAGCAAAGTGGGAGATTGTTGGAAAAGGAGCCATCCGACTTAGTTTCAGGTCCACAGGAGCAAGTTCCAGGAAACTACCACATTCTTGCTCGGATCTTTGATCCCATATCACCAATGGAAAGATCAGGTGGCAAAATATCTACGGTCCTGTTTGAGGCCGATCCAATGGTCGGATTGGGAGATATGAATTTTTTAAGTTTCTAGGATCATCGATCGCCGATATCTGGGTGACCATGGGCGATGGCTCCATGCCTGAGCCTGAGAAAAGAAAAAGACAAGAGGTCCAGGGTAAAGACCTGATGAGAGAAATATCCAAAAAGAGCCTAGATTCTTGGTTGCATTGTCAGAGTGTGCTGATGAGGAAAAAGGCACCTCTCCTTAGTTTTAGGTGAGATGAGATCCTTGTGTGCTAGCCATGGACACATGGCAATTCTCCATGGGATTGTGGATTATGTGACCACTAGGAGTGTACCATGAGAGCATTTTCTAGCTCTCTAGGTCGTGTGTGAGTGGTCAGCCTGATTGCTAGGCTGATTTCCTCTCTTGTGTGAGATTATGGACTCTAGTGTGTGAGCCTTAGCCTCCATGGCTAAGTGGTGTGGCTTGTGAGAGGGCTGACTTGCCCAAGCTCTAGCTCTATATGTACTCCATCATTTTGAGTGATTCAANATGGCAATTCTCCATGGGATTGTGGATTATGTGACCACTAGGAGTGTACCATGAGAGCATTTTCTAGCTCTCTAGGTCGTGTGTGAGTGGTCAGCCTGATTGCTAGGCTGATTTCCTCTCTTGTGTGAGATTATGGACTCTAGTGTGTGAGCCTTAGTCTCCATGACTAAGTGGTGTGGCTTGTGAGAGGGCTGACTTGCCCAAGCTCTAACGCTATATGTACACCATGATTTTGAGTGATTGAAGAACCATTCTTCAGCACAAGTGATGCCCTTCCAATCACACATGCTCGCTGCTCCAAGGCTCCCTCTCTCCTCAAGTTCCAACACCAGATCACGCGTGAACGCAAATCATGCTCTATCTCACTACAGTAGAGTCGCTACATCAAGGACGTCCTGCAGTGGTTCGCCATGGCAGGGTACACAAAGCCCGAGGTGGAGGTTTTTTCATCCGTTCTTCCTCCCCACTTGACGTCTATACAGCATACCAGCCGCAGCGATTCTGGAGTCCCCTGTGTCGGATCTTCTATAGATAACACATGATGCGCTTGACTGCTTGCCAGTAATGTGGCCTTGGGTTGGCCACAAACCTGCCCACTTATCCCACAACATAACAAATGTCAGGGCCTATTCCTTCTATGGCATACATGAGGCTGCGAACCGCAGCCTAGTAGGGAATTTTCTCCATCTCACGTCATTTTGCTTCCGTGCTGGGGCTCATGGAGGAGGAGAGCTTGATGTCTGTTGTCATGGGTGTGCTGATGGGCTTGCAATCCTCCATGTTGTAGCGCTTGAGGACCTCCATGATGTGCTTGGTCTCGTTCAGCTCGATGGTGCCTACTCCTCGATTGCGGTGGACAGTCATCTCGAGGTACAATCGAGCGGACCACTGTCCTTCATCTTGAACTTGTTTCTAAGATCTGTTTTCAGCTTGATCAATAGTCGGACAGATGACGAGCAGATGATGAGGTCATCCATGTATAGTGCAACCAGCCTTGCTCGAAGGTCTCCTCGTACTCCGAGCTTGCACGCTGGGAAAATCCCTTCGCCTCAACTCTTGCCTTATACTTGTCGATAGTACCATCCTGCTTGAATGTTTTCCGGAGTACCCACTTTGACCCCACCACCTGGGCGTTTAGAGGCCTTTCCACCAGAACCCATGTTCCGTTCTCTTCAATGGATGCAAGTTCGCTGTCCACTGCCTCCTTCCACTTGGCCGCATCTGGCATGTTCATGGCCTCCGTCACAGTGACAGGCTCTCCGTGAGCCAAGCATGACCAGCTGAGTTTGGTCCATTCTGCACTTTCAGCATCGTACTTGGGCAGAGTTTTCTTCTGGCACATACTAGCTACACTCTGATGTGCACTGCTCCCTTGGAGAAAATCCCCTAAGTCTGGTCCAGATAGGCAAGGCAGGTACTGCTCTGTAAGAGCAAGTTCCCTTGGTCTGATGTGGATAGTATACCCAACAAACACTACCTAGAATAACTCTTTGTGGCTTAGACGTTCCACAGTTTGTCTCTCTAGAAAGACATCGTTGAGTGAAATCCCAGCCCGGTGACTAATTTTCTTTGTGACCAAAAAGGGGACAAGAAGGTTGTAAGAGGAATCTTAGAACATTCCAAGGTCCTTCTTGGTGACTAGAGCCACTTGGCGGTCAAAGGGAGCGCCATGTAGGCAGGGGGGATGACTTTATCCAGATTTCCCCAAAAGTGGTGCATCCAGGTAGCCACTACACGTCTAGGCTAGAGGCTGGCTCCACGACTATAAGAATCTATCAGTTCCTTGTCATTCAGTATAGTTCTTACCTTTGAGACTCCTCAGACAGTTATCTACCAAAGGCAGATATTAAAGAAGTATTGGTTGATCTAAGTACCAGGAGTTCGCTCCTTATGAAAAAGTGACCAGGTGTTAACGATACAGTGTAAGGAAGTGATTCCTATGAACTTTCAGTGTAGAACCTTGGCTGTTGTTCGAAAGGGAGCCATCCGGCTCAATTTCAGGTCCACAGGAGCAAGTTCCAGGAACGTACCAGATGCCTGCTCCGATCCCCAATCCGACTTCACCATTGGAAAGATCATGTGGCAATATGTCTACGGTCCAAGTTTGAGGCCGATCCAACGGTCGGATTGGGAGATATGAATTTTCGAAGTTTCGGGGGTCATGGACCGTCGATGTGTGGATGGGCATGGGTGATGGCTCCATGCCTTAGCCTGAGAAAAGAAAAAGGCAAGAGGTCCAGGGTCAAGACCTGATGGGAGAAATATCCAAAAAGGTCCTTGGTCTGAGGATTGCCTTGTCAGAGTGTGCTGACTAGGATAAAGGTACCTCTCCTTACTTTTTAGGTGAGGTGAGATCCTTGTGTGCTAGCCATGGACACATGGCGATTCTCCATGGGTTTGTGGGTTATGTGAGCACTAGGAGTGTGCCATGAGAGCATTCTCTAGCTCTCTAGGTCGTGTGTGAGTGGTCAGCCTGATTGCTAGGCTGATTTCCTCCCTTGTGTGAGATTATGGATTCTAGTGTGTGAGCCTTAGCCTCCATGGCTAAGTGGTGTGGCTTGTGAGAGGGCTGACTTGCCCAAGCTCTAGCTCTATATGTACTCCATCATTTTGAGTGATTGAACAACCATTCTTCAGCACAAGTGATGCCCTTCCAATCACACATGCTCGCTGCTCCAAGGCTCCCTCTCTCCTCCATTTCCAACATTTGGTATCAGAGCCAAGTTCTGCCACTTTTAGCCAGCACAGGCCGTCACTTTGAGAGTGACGGGTTGGGGTAAAACCTTCACCAAATTTGACGATCAACCACTGGAGCTTCAAGTTCAGAAGAAAAGCTTTCCAACGAGCCCAAGATCGCGACGATCCAACGGTTGGATTGAGAGTTATGCTCAAAACGAGGTCGGCCAGGGCTACACTCTTCTCTATGAGTAAGACTGTCGCCTTGTGATGACCATAACTCTCTCGTTTCTTTGTCAAATTTAAAAAGTGGCACATGCGAATTGTAGTATTTTTCCTAAGCTTTCCATTGGTGCAAAAATATTTGCATTCCAT
>SZWC01003679.1:137959-151994 GCA_023375785.1 Penium margaritaceum | reverse complement strand
GGAGAAATATCCAAAAAGGTCCTTGGTCTTAGGATTGCCTTGTCAGAGTGTGCTGACTAGGATAAAGGTACCTCTCCTTACTTTTTAGGTGAGGTGAGATCCTTGTGTGCTAGCCATGGACACATGGCGATTCTCCATGGGTTTGTGGGTTATGTGACCACTAGGAGTGTGCCATGAGAGCATTCTCTAGCTCTCTAGGTCGTGTGTGAGTGGTCAGCCTGATTGCTAGGCTGATTTCCTCCCTTGTGTGAGATTATGGATTCTAGTGTGTGAGCCTTAGCCTCCATGGCTAAGTGGTGTGGCTTGTGAGAGGGCTGACTTGCCCAAGCTCTAGCTCTATATGTACTCCATCATTTTGAGTGATTGAACAACCATTCTTCAGCACAAGTGATGCCCTTTCAGTCCCACATGCTCGCTGCTCCAAGGCTCCCTCTCTCCTCCAGATCCAACACCTTGCACGTGTACACCAATCAACGACTCTTGCAAATCGCCTCTTCATTCTTCAAAACATGATTTCGATGAGGATGAGCAAAAGAGAGTCAATTCCGGATTTCTTGTTGCAGTTTGAAGATCTGCTGCAGCAAATGATCCAAATACGCTAGGAAATCGACACCAACATGTAGGCCATGATCGTCCTCATGGCACTACCTGAAAGATGGAGTCATGTGAACAGTCTTTGGCAGTTGGAAGGAGGAGGATTGGATGTATGAGGCAGTGTCTGAGTACGTGCGCAACGAGGCCATGCATCGTTGCGGTGGTGAGCCTTCAATTCTAGCCTATGCTGCACAGTACAATGCTTGTGGTAGTAATTCCTCTTTTGGTCAGAGTAGCAGCGAAAGCGGTAGCGGTGGAGGAAAAGGCAATGGTGGCGGTGGAATGAGTTCAAAGCGTCCTGGGAAGTGCCATAAATGTGGCAAGCTTGGGCATTAGACACGAGAGTGCAGGGCTCCCAAGAAGGAAGACAGACATCATAGTAGTAGATATGAGGGCAAAGGAAAGGGTAAAAAGGAGTTGACAAACATGATGGCAGAGAGCGTGCCTACAACCAAGGGAGCGGCACTACTCAAGTGTGTAGCCTACGGGCTCGACTCTGGCATGAACCACCGCTCTTCAAGGGAGAAGGATGGGTTCATCTCCATTGGGGACACTGAACGTCGCTTCAGATATACCAATGGCAGCCTTGTCCATGCGCAAGGCGAGGGAGATAAGATTAAACAGCATCGACGTGAACGGTGCTGAACAAGACTTGAAGCTAGAGAATATCGTCTACATGCCGTCTTCTACAGCAAATCTCTTGTGAGTGTCCAAAATCACAGAGCACGACATGACGGTCGTCTTTACGACCGTCATGTCGTACTCCGTGATTGTCAAGAACAAGGACATCAAGATCTCCTATCCCAAGGAGAGTCTTGTCGCACAGGTCCGTAGAGTTGATGGGCTCTACGAGCTTTAGACAAAACCCCTTTAAACCGGCAGTAAGTTTTTCTTCACCTTCATCGATGACCACAGTCGCAAGATGTGGATCTACTTCCTCAAGACAAACGAAGAGGTCAAGGAGAAGCTACAAGAGTTTGTCGCGATGGTAGAGTGGTAGACAAGCAAGAAGGTCAAGGCTCTACGCACAGACAACGGTGGTGAAAACGAGGCGTACAAAGACTGGTTGAGCCAATACGGCATCAACCACCAGACCACTACCTCGTACACTCCCTAGAGGAATGGTGTTGTCGAGCAGATGAACCAAACTATCCTCGGCATGACACGAACCATGCTCTTTGACGCCAAACTCCCACCTCGACTCCAGACTAAAGCTCCTAGAACTCCTTGCTACTTTGTGAATCTCACTCCAACAGCCGCACTTGGAAGGCGTGGTAAGAAGCAACAAGAGAAGCAGCTCAAGATGCTACTAGAGGCTTGGTCAGGGAAGAAGCCAGATGCCTCACACTTGAGGATTTTTGGGTGTACTCCTTGGGTAAAGGTCCAAGCAGGAGGAGGAGGTGGCAAGCTAGATGTACGTGCTTGTAAGTGTGTAATGGTCGGATACGACTCCGCACACAAGGCGTACAGTGTGTGGGACCAAGCGGGTGGAAACCTCATTAGGAGCCGAGATGTCAAGTTTGGTGAAAGGACGCTCGGTAATGGAGAATCGCTGGAGCCTATCCATGCTCCCAAATGAGGAGAGTGGGTTGTATTGCTCGAGTCAGGTGATCAGGCCCCTGAGAACTGGCAGATGATGCCATTGAAGAATGGTACTCCAGGGACAGTGGCTGTGCAGGCTTACATAGCAACGGACTTTGACACTGAGTCTGAGTCGTCCGAGGCCTCTGAGTCAAACTCTGAGTCCGGAGGCTCTTCCTCAAACAGCGGATGAAAGGAACCGCTGGAGCAATAGAAGCAACTAAGCCTTGAAGCACCACTAGCAACATTCCCGGGTAGTACATGTGAGAAGAAATCTCCGCCCAAGTACGATGCTGAGAGTGCGGAATGGACCGGACTCAGCTTTTCATGCTTGGCTCAGGGAGAGCTTGTGACTGTAACGGAGGCTACGAACATGCCGAATGTAGGCAAGTGGAAGGAGGCACTGGATAGCGAACTCAAATCCATTGAAGAGAACGGAATATGGGTTATGGTGGATAGGCCCCTAAATGCACACGTGGTGGAGTCAAAGTGGGTACTTCGGAAAAAGTTCAAGTAGGATGGTACTATCGACAAGTATAAGGCAAGAGTTGTGGCAAAGGGGTTTTCCCAGCGTATAGGCTCAAAGCACGAGGAGACCTTCGTTCCTGTCGTCACCTTTGTCTCAATGAGATCCATGTATTGACCTGATATTCTCCATGTCCATGGCTGATATTTGGACAGGTACAGGACAGACTAGGCATACACTGCTCCCTTGGAGTAAGTCCCCTAAGTCTGGTCCAGATAGACAAGGCATGCACTGCTCTTTTGGAGCAAGTCCCCTTGGTCTAATCTGGATGGTATAGCCAACAAATACTACCTAGGATAACTCCTTGTGGCTTCAATGTTCTAGAGTTAGTCTCTCGAGCGAGAGGTCACTGGGTCAAATCCCAGCCCGGTGACTAGTTTCATTTGTGACCAAAGGGGAGACAAGAAGGTTCTAAGAGACATCTTATAACATTCCAAGGTCCTTCCTAGTGGTTGGCGCCACTTGGCGGTGACAGGGAGCGCCATGTAGGCAGGGAGGATGATGTTATATGAATACCCCTTGGCCACTAGTCTCAAAAATTGGCAAATAGTGGACGGACCAGGCATGCACTGCTCATGTAGAGCGTCTCCTGGGTCCTGACCAACAGACCAGGCATGCACTATCCTTGCTCAAGGATAAGTCCCCTAGGTATTTCTGATGATGGCTATCAGATTGTCAATCTGACCATATCGATGGAAAGAGGAGGTGTCAAACTGTCAGCTCTCCAAGTTTCGGGCTCATCCAACGGTCGGATTGGAAGATGAAAGATGTGCCTTGGATCGGGGGATGTCTTCCCTGATTGAGGGGATGACCTCCTTGATTTACGGAGTGACATCTGCCGAGATGCGCGCGCTTCGGGTTAGCCAAGGCGCGTGCGCTTTGGCTCTCAAAGGTACTCCTCAGCTGTTTATACCTTGTAGTTGCCATTGTCTCAACTACTCCTTCACTTGATGTCTCTTGTTTGAGCTCTGCGCTTGAGACTGAGCTTGATATGAACTACTGAGGTGGTTTTAATCTTGCTCGTGTAAGAGTGCTGACTTAATTTGTTGGGCTCTCACACCAAGGAAGAAGATGGCTAAGAGGGCGGGAGCCCCTAAGACCTTGAGCAAAAACACCTGGATAGCTAGGTCTCATCGAAGGCGGAGTCAATTCCTTGGGGCTGATCCTGATCCTTGGGTGAAATTCCCTTGGACGGTCGGCAATTACCATTATGTCGGCGCCGTTTTCTAGACTAGAGGCTCAGGCCACGTGACTCATGATGCAAAAGGGTTATAGGCCCACGCCCAGTGTGAGACTTAGTTACAAAAAGCATGCAGGTTGCTCAGTAGCTTAGCAAATGTGAGGAGCGCAGACGCTCTATCACACCTACAGATGCTCTTCTTTGGCCTTCCGACCAAGACCTCTCATCAGCCTGACATCAGCTCCATCAGCCTGACATCAACATCAACAACAGGTGTAGTAGAGCGGCCTCAACGAAGACGATCCGCCTCAACCGTAGGTACCATGGCTCCACCTACTGTCGAGGAGAAATGAAAGAGCGCCATCGAGGAAGGCTTGTAGAACAGAACACATGTAGCCACCACTGGAGCTGTGACGTATGCAGTAGAGGCAGGGAGTGGTATTCTTGCGCCAATTCCTAAATTTGATGGAACATGGTTCACGCTCTAGAAGTGGCAGTTTGATTTCATGGCCGATGATCGTCATCTTCTCCCTTACTTCACAAGGAAGGCTGCCCAACCATTTTCATCCCAACAAGAGGAGCTCGCAGTATAGAAGCGAGCGAACAAGAAATGCATGGCCATTCTCGTGTGAGCAGTACAGCAGCATCTGCTCACTCATATCTCCGGCCTCACAAACGTAGCTGAGGCATACAAGAAACTATGCAAGGTCTACTAGAGTGACTCCCTCGCCAACCATTTGTTCATCCTCCAAGAAATGCTGAGGATGCAGCTTACTAAAATTCTTGCAGCATTTTGAGAGTCTCCTTCAGCAAGCCAGCAACATGGGTTGGAGCCTTGAAGCCAACATGCACAGGATGATTCTCCTCATGGCTCTTGTACCAAGCTGGGGTCCCATGATTACTGTGATTGGTGGCTAGCCAGAGGACCACGTGAAGTACTCCAACATCTAAGAGTACATCCGCAATGAGGCTATGCGTCGTAGCCATAGTGAGGCCAACATTGCAGCCTATGCTAAGGGCACAGCAAGCAGCAGCGGCAGTAGCAACTCACGGCAGCAGCAAGGGGCAGGCAACAGGCAAAAGGGCAAGCGACGGCCTAGTAACTGCCACAATTGTGGTAAGGCAGGGCATTGGGCACGCGAGTGCCGTGCTCCAAAGAAGGAAAGGGTCAAGGAAGAGGGAGAGAAGGGTGACAAGGGAGGCAAGGGCGGAAAGTAGCCCACCACACTGATGGCACAGGGTACGACTGGCGCTGGCAATGTACTCCTTAAGCCTTTGTACTTGACTCTAGCACAAATCACCATTCCACCAATGACAAACAAGGGTTGACCTCCACGTGCCCCTGCCACCTCAACTTCCATTATGCTAATGTGAGGGTGGAACCAGCTAAAGAGGTAGGTGACAAGCTGGTCACCATCCAGGTGAATGACCAAGAGAAGGAGCTCAAGCTCACCGAGGCACTCTATCTGTCCAACTTTGCTGCCAACCTACTCTCTGTCCGCAAGATTACTCACTGAGACATGACGGTCGTCTTCGACAAGAACAGGACCGTTACCCTTCCCACGTTGGCATTGAGAATACAGTACGATGTAAAGAGTGTGATGGCAGATGTTCCACGTGTGGACGACATCTACATCCTCTAAACCAAGATGGAGGATGCTGTCAAAGCTCGGGCAGCCATGACTGCCGGGGGCAGTCACGTGGTAGAGGCAGAAAGCAGCCGCCTCTCAACAATAGCAGATATAACAAAATCAATGGGAGCTACAACATCCACCCAATCCGAAGCAGTCGCTCGGACTGCTACGGCATCGGAAGCGAACTCTGGCCAAGACCTTTGGCACAGGCGCTTGGCCCACGCCGTCCACTCCACGTTGGAGAAAATGGGCAAGTACGAGGTGATACGAGGCCTGGCCTTGGGGAAGGGAGAGGGTGCAAGGAACGTGAAGAACGTATGTGAGGCCTGCCTCATAGGCAAGGTTAAGAAGAAAGGGTGCAAGGGGAACAAGCACAAAAATTTGGCGAATGAACCTCTCGAGTTGGTCCACACCGGCGTGTTCGGGCCGTTGCGATGAGGACGATGAGGCACCACATGGGTGGAGCAGCATTCAGGCAACAAAGGCAAGAGGAGTGGTAGCTTCAGGGAGAGCTGCAACAGAGGACTCTGATGTTGATTCAGATTTCTTCTCCTTTGATGATGAGGACTCTTCCACTGAGGGAGAGTCTGTGGTAAGAGAACCAGAGCAGCAAGAGTTACAACAGCAGGAACAGCAGCAGCAGCCGTCACAGCATCAAGCAGTAAGACGCAGCTCGCGCTTATCTATCACCACGACAGTATGATGCTACAACTGGTAAGTGGACTGGTCTGATTCATGCCTTCGTGGCTCAGGGAGAGCCGTCCACAGTGGCAGAAGCACTTGCTCTACCGGATCGGGCCAAGTTGAAGACCACCATAAAAAGCGAGTTGTCGTCGCACAAGGAGAACAGGACATGGAAGCTGGTGGACCGGCCCGCTGGCGCTCACATTGTACGGTGCAAGTGGGTCATGGCCAAGAAGCTGAAGCAGGATGGGATCATCGACCGCCACAAGGCGCGGCTGGTGGCCAAGGGTTTTGTGCAGCGACGGGGGAGGCGAGTACAATGAGACATACGCGCCCGTCGTCACCTTTGCAATGATCCGGTCTCTCCTTGCAATAGCAGCAGCCAAGAACTTAGAGGTTCACCAGATGGATGTCAAGACTGTATTTCTCTACGGAAGGCATGACAAAGAAGTCCTGATGGAGGTGCTTGAGGGGGTGGATGCACCACCCAAAAAAGTTTGTAAGCTCGACAATTCATTATATGGGCTGAAAAAGGCCCCAAGGTACTCGTACAAGGAGATGGACGCCTTCATAGAGGGTCCGGGTACGGTCACTGCGAGAACGACCTCAGTATGTACGTACGAGAGGACGAGGATGGCCTCGTCTTGGTGGCTCTTTACGTCGATGACCTCATCATCTGCGCATCATCGACAAAGCTGCCGAAGAACATCAAGATGCAACTGAGCAGCCGGTTCCAGATGAAAGACCATGGACCTCTTGAGTACTACCTAGGTATCAGTGTCATGCAGGATCGCTGAGCCGGCACCATCAAGCTCAGCCAGACCAAATAAATTGATCACATCCTCAAGCGGTATGACATGGAGGACTACAAATCCATCAGCACTCCCATGGCAGCAGATTGCATCCTCACCTTAGGTACTGCTCCTACCAACAAAGCAGAGCAGGTCGACATGGCAGGCGTGCCATATCAGTCTGCCGTGGGCAGTCTAATGTACGCGATGGCCGCGACTCGTCCCGACATCTCCCACGTTGTGGGGCAGGTGAGCAGGTATGTGGCCAACCTTGGGCCAGAACACTGGCAAGTAGTGAAGTAGATCTTTTGCTACCTGAAGGACACGCGGTACTTGGGCATCCAGTACGGTGGGGTGCCACAGTCAGAATCCTTGGGGCTCATGGTGTATACTGATGCAGATCGGGCCAGGAATGTCGACGACCACAAGTCCACGTTTGGCTACGTGTCCGTGCAGAACGGAAGAGTCGTGTCATGGGCAAGCCACAAGCAGGAATACGTCTCCCTCTCCACTGCGAAAGCAGAGTACATCACTCTAGCGGAAGCGTGTAAGGAGACAATATGGCTGCGCAGCCTGCTCCAAGAGATATGAGCACCTCAATCGGCCGCAACAGTGGTGAAGGTGGACAACAAGTCTGCCATTGACATGTCCAAAAACGACACCTTGACGTGAAGGAAAAAACACATCGAAGTTCGATACCACTTCAGTCGTGACCTGGTCGCTAAGGGAGTGAGGAGCTGGAGCACGTTGCGTCCAAGCTCAACCGGGCAGACATGCTCACAAAACCCCTTCACCGAGAACTCCACCTTGCAGGACGACAGGGTATCGGCATAAAGAGTGTAAGGGATGAAGATTGAAGACAAGATAAGTAGCTAGAGGTACAAGGGAGAGATCGTTGTTATATGAATATCCCTTGGCAAGTAGTCTCCACAATTGGCAAGTAGTGGACAGACCAGGCATGCACTGCTCATGTGGAGCAAGTCCCCTGGATCCTATCCAACAGACCAGGCATGCACTATCCTTGTTCAAGGATACGTCCCCTGGGTTTGTCTGATGATGGCTATTCAGATTGTCAATCTAACCATACCGATGGAATGACCAGGTGTCAAACTGTCAGCTCTCCAAATTTCGGGCTGATCCAACGATCGGATTGGAAGATGCAAGATGTACCTTGCATCAGGGGATGTCTTCCCTGATTGAGGAGATGACCTCCTTGATTTAAGGAATGACATCGGCCGAGGCGCGCGCACTGTTGGTTAGCCGAGGCGCGCGCGCTTCGGCTGCCAAAGGCACTCCTCAGCTATTTATGCCTTGTACTTGCCATTGTCTCAATTACTCCTTCACTTGATGTCTCTTGTTTGAGCTGTGCGCTTCAGACTAAGCTTGATGCGAACTGCTGAAGAGGTTGTAATCTTGCTTGTGTGAGGACACTGACTTAATTTGTTGGTCTCTCATACCAAGGAAGAAGAAGGCTTAGAGGACGGGAGTCCCTAAGACCTTGAGCGAAAGCACCGGGTAGCTAGGTCGCACCCGAGGCATACTTAATTCCTTATGGGTGATCGTGATCCTTGGGTGAAATTCCTTTGGATGGTGTTAGATCTGGAGGAGAGAGGGAGCCTTGGAGCACCGAGAATGTGTGATTGGAAGGCCATCACTTGTGCAGAAGAATAGTTTTGAATCACTCAAAATGATGGAGTGCATATAGAGCTAGGGCTTGGGCAAGTCAGCCCTCTCACAAGCCACACCACTTAGCCATGGAGGCTAAGGCTCACACACTAGAGTCCATAATCTCACACAAGGGGGGTAATCAGCCTAGCAATCAGGCTGACCACTCACACACGACCTAGAGAGCTAGAGAATGCTCTCATGGCATACTCCTAGTGGTCACATAACCCACAAACCCATGGAGAATCGCCATGTGTCCATGGCTAGCACACAAGGATCTCACCTCACCTAAAAAGTAAGGAGAGGTACCTTTATCCTAGTCAGCACACTCTGACAAGAAAATCCTAAGACCAAGGACCTTTTTGGATATTTCTCCCATCAGGTCTTGACCCAGGACCTCTTGCCTTTTTCTTTTCTCAGGCTAAGGCATCGAGCAATCACCCATGGTCACGCGGATATCGCCGGTCGATGACCCTCGAAACTAAGAAAATTCATTTCTTCCAATATGACCGTTGGATCGGCCTCAAACTTGGACCATAGACACTTTGCTACATGATCTTTCCAATGGTGGAGTTGGATTGACTATCGGAGTAGGCATCTGGTACTTTCCTGGAACTTGCTCCTAAGGACCAGAAACTGAGCCAGATGGCTCCTTTTTCCAACAATCTCCCACTTTGCCACTGTCAGAGTGGGCCGAGTCCACATGCCTTCTTGCAGAACTGCTGCTTCTCACGGGTCACTGGCTTGGTGCAAAAATCAGCGACCTGCTTGCTGGTTGGAGTAAACTCCAGCTTGATAGTACCCTTGTGCACCATGTGCCTGATGAAATGATATGCGATGTCAATGTGCTTGGTGCATGCATGGTGCTCAGGATTCTTGGCGAGTGCGATTGCGCTTTGGTTGTCGACGCGCACAGGGACTGGAACTGCTGCACTCCCACTCATCTCTGCCATGAGACGCTGAAGCCAAACCGCTTCCTTGGCTCCAAAACTGAAAGAGACGTACTCAGCTTCTGTACTCGAGGTGGCCACGACCACCTACCGCTTGCTGCACCAGCTGATGGCACCTCCATTCATGAGAAATACATGTCCAGAGATGGACTTGCGGGTCTCATGATCTGAAGCCCAATCTGCATGTATGAAGCCGATGACAATGTTGTCGTTGCCGTTATATGTGATGCCGATGTTGATGGTTCCAGCAAGGTAGCGGAAGATCCGCTTCACTACCTTCTGGTACTCAGGTCCGGGGTTTGCCATGTGCTGGCTCACAACACTAACAGCCTTTGCGAGATCCGGCCTGGTTGCCACCATCAGGTACATGAGGCTGCCGACGGCGCTCTGGTATTTCTACCGCTCAGCTGCATTTGCTTCTCCATTGAACCTCACGAGGTACTCCCGTATCTCCAGCGGCGTGCCAATGGGTTTTGCCTCTGCCATGCCAAACCACTGCAAAACATCCTTTATGTAGCGACTCTACTGCAATGAAAGAGAGCGAGACTTGCGATCACGCGTGATCTACATACCGAGGAAGTATGATGCCTCCCCAAGATCAGACATCTGGAAGCGCTCCTACATGGCTTCCTTGAACTCCTGTAGTGCAGACATGCTGTTAGAAAGGAGGAGCATGTCATCCACATAGACCATGATGATGAGCACGTCATGACCATGCTGCCAGCAATAGAAGCTGTAGTCACACTCACTACATTCGAACCCCATGCACTGCAACGCCGCATCCAAGTTCTCGTTCCAAGCACGCGACGCTTGCTTGAGGCCGTACAGCGACTTCTGCAGCTTGCAAACCAGGTGCTCCTGGCCATCCATGACAAAGTCCTCCGGCTGGTCCATGTAGATCTCCTCCTCCATGTCACCATTCAAGAATACCGTCTTGACATCCATGTGGTGAACCTCGAAGTCCTCAGCTGCTGCGTAACAGAGGAGCGTGCATACAGAGGCAAACTTTGCACTAGGGGTAAACGTTTCTGTGTAGTTGATGCCCTCCTGCTGCGAGTAAACCTTGGCGACCAGCCTCGCCTTGTACTTTTCCAGGTTACCATCTGCTCCCCGCTTCCTCTTGAACACCCACTTGCACCTGATCACCTTACGTCCAGGTGGACGCTCACTCAGCTCCCACGTGTCGTTGTCCAGCTGCGACTGTATCTCCTGCTACACGGCTTGCGCCCAATCTGCTACATCCGGTGCAGTCATGGCCTCCTTGTATGATATTGGCTCATCTGAATCTGCTGCAACTACGACGTTCATCTCTTCTGCTTTCTGCAGCATCCTTGAACCTGTCAAAGCACTGGTCCTTGGAAGGAAGTACACAGCAGTGTAACGGCTGAAATCATCAATGAAGGTCAGGAAATACCTAGAGCCTCCAAAGCTTTGGGTCTGCATCGGTCCGCACAAATCCGTGTGGACCAGCTCCAATACCTCCTTCGCACGCTCCCCTGCTTCAGAGAACGCCTCGCGGTGCTGCTTCCCCTCCAAATAGCCGATGCATAACTGCTGCTCAAAGTTAGAGATGGTAGGCAGGTCACGCACCATGTGCTTTGCTTGAAGCTGCTGCAAGGCGCGCATGCCGATGTGGCCGTAGCGCGCATGCCAGATCTCGCCATCTGTTGCCTGCACCACTGCTGCAAGACTCTGCTCACACAGGATCTTGGTCGCCCCAAGTAGGCGGTAAATGTTGCCCTCCTTCACCGACCTAGCCAACTCCTCTCTTGTATCCTTGTTGAGGATGTAGCTATAGTCATCATCAAAGATAACGTGCAGTCCTGTGTTTGTAAGAAAGGGGACTGAGAGGAGGTTGAATGCAGCATCAGGTACATACAGCACGCCATGGAACACTCCCACTTCAATGCCACATGGGGTCTCCAACCACATCTCCACAATCCCAATCATCTTAGCATACACCACCCGATCATCACCCATAGCGATAGGACGAGGAGGGATGGACAACAGCTGTGAAAACCACTCCTTGAGATGTGTGAGGCTCTTGGTACATCCTGAGTCCTTGTACCATGCGAGATCCGCCTTCTCCACCTGCGACATGTCAGACTTCGCCATAAAGAGACGGTCGCGCACCTCCTTGGCCACATTCATGTTGCCAAAGTGGCGCACACCAGCCTTGTTTTGCTGCTGCTGCTGCTGACACTGCTGTGACTGCTACTGCTGCGATTGCTGTTGTTTTTGCTGCAGCTGCGATGACTGCTGCTGCTGCTGCTCCTTCTGGTCCCTCTTGAGCTTGAAACACTCTTTTTTGTAGTGTTCCTCTTTTTGGTAGTAGTCGTATTTGCCTTTCTTTCTGCCTTTGTGCTGTCCGAACTACTGCTGTTGATGCTGGTTGCGTGAGCTCGTGGCCACAAAAGCTGCTTCACTGCTGCCTCAGACATTGCGTTTTGCTACATTGCAACGCAATTCCACCTAGACCAGGTGTATGCAAATGAAGTCGAGGTCGAGAGTTGGTTGGCACTCCAGCGTCTCTCGCACCGTGTCGTAGCTGGTTGGGAGTTCCCTCAGCAAGAGGAGGATGAAGCGTGTCTCTTCCAGAGGGTTGTCGGCCGCTCTCAGCTGCTTTGCCAGCTCCTTTGCCCTGTCCAGATACGCCTCCATCTCTACACCACCCTGCATTTTCAGCGCCATCATCTTTTCCTCAAAAAGCATGAGGACTGGAGGATCCTTGCTCTCATACTTCTTGCCCAACGTGTCCCACCCCTCCTTTGCAGTAGCCTTGTCACTCACGTACTGAAGATGCGGGTTGGAGATGGTGTTGACAAGCAACCTGTAGGCCTGCCTGTCCTTCTTCTTCCACTCCTCATACGCCGCCGGTACAACTGCACAAGAACCCGCATCAGCTGCACCCTTTTGCGGCGTCTTCCCCACCACCACCTGCACTACGGTGATGCCTTTTNTGGAGGATCCTTGCTCTCATACTTCTTGCCCAACGTGTCCCACCCCTCCTTTGCAGTAGCCTTGTCACTCACGTACTGAAGATGCGGGTTGGAGATGGTGTTGACAAGCAACCTGTAGGCCTGCCTGTCCTTCTTCTTCCACTCCTCATACGCCGCCGGTACAACTGCACAAGAACCCGCATCAGCTGCACCCTTTTGCGGCGTCTTCCCCACCACCACCTGCACTACGGTGATGCCTTTTGCCTGTGGAACTAGAGCCAGCTCGTCGCCGCTCACCACCTCCCACAAGCCCCTCTCCTCCAAAAGGAGGCAGGTACGGATCTTCCAAAACGTGATGTTGGCGCATCCCTTTAGCCTCTTCAACGGCTGGGCTGCTCTTATAACGCCAGCTCCTGCCATTTTGAGCCTTGGTGATGCTCAGCGCTGCCCTTGGATGGCGGCGCTACCCATGCTTTTGCTGCTGCTTCTGCCAGAAATCTGTCTGACAGAAAATGGACTGTAGATGCCAGCAGACTGGGAATTTGGATAAATGGAGCCCACCAGTGGAAAATGCAGCTCAAAACCTTACAGATCCACCCATAAAACAGGGTCATGAACAGGGGATTTTGAAAGATATAACCTCTTGAAACTAGGGTTATTCATTCTGCTCCTACTCCAACTCAGATCAGCCAGCTTGTAAATGGTGTTTCTCCCAAACTAATCAATGGATTGCAAATATTAATGCACCAATGGAGAGCTTAGGAAAAGTACTACAATTCGTGTGTACCACTTTTTAAATTTGACAAAGAAACAGGAGAGTTATGGTCATCACAAGGCGACAGTCTTACTCATAGAGAAGAGTGTAGCCCTGGCCGACCTCCTTTTGAGCATAACTCTCAATCCGACCGTTGGATCTTTGGGATCTTGGGCTCGTTGGAAAGCTTGTCTTTTGCACTTGAAGATCTCGTGGTTGATTTTGAAATTTGGTGAAGGGTTTTTCACCAATCCATCACTCTCAAATTGATGGCCTGTGTTGGCTGAAAGTGGCAGAACCTGGCTCTGATACCAAGTGTTGGATCTGGAGGAGAGAGGGAGCCTTGGAGCAGCAAGCATGTGTGATTGGAAGGGCATCACTTGTGCTAAAGAATGGTTATTGAATCACTCAAAATGATGGAATACATATAGAGCTAGAGCTTGGGCAGGTCAGCCCTCTCACAAGCCATACCACTTAGTCATGGAGACTAAGGCTCACTCACTAGAGTCCATAATCTCACACAAGGGAGGAAATCAGCCTAACAATCAGGCTGACCAGTCACACACGACCTAGAGAGCTAGAGAATGCTCTCATGGCACACTCCTAGTGGTCACATCACCCACAAACCCATGGACAATCGCCATGTGTCCATGGCTAGTACACAAGGATCTCACCTCACCTAAAAAGTCAGGAGAGGTACCTTTATCCTAGTCAGTACACTCTGACAAGGTAATCCT
>SZWC01003679.1:107066-137875 GCA_023375785.1 Penium margaritaceum | reverse complement strand
AGACTAAGGCTCACTCACTAGAGTCCATAATCTCACACAAGGGAGGAAATCAGCCTAACAATCAGGCTGACCAGTCACACACGACCTAGAGAGCTAGAGAATGCTCTCATGGCACACTCCTAGTGGTCACATCACCCACAAACCCATGGACAATCGCCATGTGTCCATGGCTAGTACACAAGGATCTCACCTCACCTAAAAAGTCAGGAGAGGTACCTTTATCCTAGTCAGTACACTCTGACAAGGTAATCCTAAGACCAACGACCTTTTTGGATATTTCTCCCATCAGGTTTAGACCCCGGACCTCTTGCCTTTTTCTTTTCTCAGGCTAAGGCATGGAGCCATCGCCCATGGTCACCCGGATGTCGGCGGTGGATGACCCCGGAAACTACGAAAATTCATATCTCCCAATCCGACTGTTGGATCGGCCCCAAACTTGGACCGTAGACGTTTTGCCACCTGGTCTTTTTGATGGTGAAGTCGGATTGACGATCGGAGTAGGCATCTGGTACTTTCCTGGAACTTGCTCCTGTGGACCTGAAACTGAGCGAGATGGCTCCTTTTTCCAACACAATCTAGGACCTTTTTGGATATTTCTCCCATCAGGTCTTGACCCTGGACCTCTTGCGTTTTTCTTTTCTCAGGCTAAAGCATGGAGCCATCGTTCATGGTCACCCGGATATCGACGGTTGATGACCCTGGAAATTTTGAAAATTCATATTTCCCAATCCAACAGTTGGATGGGAGTCAAACTTGGACCGCAAATGTTTTGCCACCTCATCTTTCTAATGGTGATGTCCGATGGACGATCAGAGCAGGCATCAAGTAGTTTCTTGGAACTTGCTCATGTCGACGTGAAAGTGAGCCGGATGGCTCTTCTTCCAACAAACACTATGTAGGACAATTCCTTGTGGCTTAGACCTTCTAGAGTTAGTCTGTGGAGCGAAAGGTCAGTGGGTCAAATCCCACCCCGGTGACTAATATTCTTTGTGACCAAAAGGGGGACAATAATGTTCTAAGAGACATCTTACAACATTCCAAGGTCCTTCCTGGTGGCTGGCGCCACTTGGCGATCACAGAGAACGCCATGTAGGCAGGGGGATGACGCAATCCAGATTACTTCCAAAGTGGCTCATCCAAGGAGCCACTACGCACCTAGGCTGAAGGCTGGCTCTAGGACTATAAGAACCTGTCAGTTGCCTGTCATTGAGTATAGTTCATACCTTTGAGACTCCTAATAGAGTTGTCCACCAGAGGCAGATACTCTGCTCCAATTCTACCTCGAGATAGCTGTCAACCGCAATCGAGTAGTAGGCACCATTGAGCTGAACTAGACCAAGTACATCATGGAAGTCCTCAAGCGCTACAATAAGGAGGACTGCAAGCTGATCAGTACATCCATGACAATAGACATCAAGTTCTCCTCCATGAACCCCAGCACGGAAGTAGAACGACGTGAGATGGAAAACATTCCCTACCATTCCACTGTTGGTAGTCTCAAGTATGCTATAATAGGAACACACCCTGAGATTTACTATGCTGTGGGACAAGTGAGCAGGTTTGTGGCCAATCCAGGGACACAGCACTGGCATCATGCGCTATCTATAGAAGACCCAAACCATGGGACTCCAGTTTGGCGGCCAAGAAGGATCTGACCCGCTGCGGGTGGTGTGCTACACTGACGCCGACTAGGGAGGAAGAATCGATGACAGAAAATCCACCTCGGGCTTTATGTGCCTCTTGAATAGAGGCGTAGTCTCTTGGACAAGCAAAAAGCAAGACTGTGTCTCCCTCTCTACCGCTGAGGCAGAGTACATCGCTTTGTCAGGAGCATGCAAGGAGACACAATGGCTACGCATTTTGCTTGCCAAGATGAAAGTGTCACAAATGGAGGCAACAAAGGTTTGCATCGACAACAAGAGTGCCATGAAAATGACACACGATGATGTCATCTCCCGGTGGACCAAGTACATCGACATCAGGTACCACTTCTCACGCGACTTGGCTACAAGGGAGATCATGGAGGAGGAATACGTGGAGATGAAGAAGATGCTCGCAGATTGCATGACAAAGGTGTTGACCTGATATGCTCCTTGTCCATGACTGATGTTTTGACTGGTACAGGACGGACTAGGCATGCACTACTCCCTTGGAGTAAGTCTCCTAAGTCTGGTTCAGATAGAAAAGGCATGCACTACTCATTTGGAGCAAGTCCCCTTGGTCTAATCTGGATAGTGTAGCCAGCAAATGCTACCTAGGACAACTCCTTGTGGTTTAGACATTCCAGAGTTAGTATGTGGAGCTAGAGGTCACGGGGTCGAATCCCAGCCCGGTGACTAATGTTCTTTTTGCCAAAAAGGGGAGCATGAACGTTATAAGACATCCTAGAACATTCCAAGATGGCTGGCACCACTTGGCGGTCACACAGAGCGCCATGTAGGCACGGGAGATGACGCAATCTAAATTGTCCCCGAAGTAGCTCATCCAAGGAGCCACTACGCGCCTAGGCTAGAGGCTGGCTCTAGGACTATAAGAACTTGTGAGTTGCCTGTCATTGAGTACAGTTCTTACCTTTGAGACTCCTCACAGTTTTCCACCAGAGGTAGACACTTAAGATGCATTGGTTGTTCTAAGCCCTAGGAGTTTGTTCTTAGTGCGAAAATGACCAAGTACTAAGGACAGAGTGCAACAAAGTGATTCCTATGACCTGCTCTGTATGGAACCTTGGTTGAAAGGGTGATATCATCTCTTGATTTCAATACCAAGAGCGGTCGGCGGGAACCATTGTGTCGGAACCCTTGTTCTAGAGCATCACCTTAGGCAAGTTGACAAAGGGTTATGGGTCCACATTGACTAGTTGTAAGGTACGCTTTTATGCACTCTCTCGCCCTCTTTGCCTTGCAGCACGCATCAGCTCCATGAGCTCCATCTGCTCCATCAGTTCCAACGGAGGGTGTAGGCACTTAGTGAAGAAGGGCCAAGGATAAGCTCTGTCCTTGGAGGAATGACCCTTGGGCCCTAACCACAATAAGCTCTGTCCTTGGAGGCATGACCTTGCGTTTGCTAGTGTGCATTCTTCTCTGTTTGCTGGTGGTCAACGGCTTATGGGTAAGCGAAGGATCTGCACCTTCTAAACCGGAAGTAGACAACAGCCTACATCAGCCTACATTAGCCTCAACAAAGCAGAGAAGCAGAGAAGTAGAGAACCAGTCTGCGGACACTTGTGACGCTCACTAGCATTCCCTTGTGGAAATGGCAATTTGAGACTTTCATGGGGATGCATGGCTACTTGAAGATGTTCCTTGGAGAAGAGGTTGAACCTCCAAAAACAGATCCTGGATATGAAGCATGGAGTGTCAAAAATGATATGGCGCTTGTGATTCTTGTGACATCAGTGCATTACTCACAACATGTCCACCTCCAAGGTATCACACATGTAGCAAAGGCTTATGAGAATCTTGCACGTGTATACCAATCAACGGATCTTGCAAATCGCCTCTTCATCCTTCAAAAGCTGATTTTGATGACGGTGAGCGAGGGAGAGTCAATTTCGGACTTCCTATTGTAGTTTGATGGACTGTTGCAGCAAGTGACCCAAATGAACTGGGAAATCGACACCAACATGCAGGTCATGACCCTCCTCATGGCGCTACCTGAAAGCTACGATCCTCTGATCACCGTACTTGCCGGGTAGAAGGAGGATTTGACGTATGAGGCAGTGTTCGAGTACGTCTCTTACGAGGCCATGTGTTCTAGTGGTAGTGAGACTAATGTTTTAGCCTATGTTGCATAGTACGGTGGTCGTGGCAACAATTCCTCTTCTTGTCAGAGCAACAGCGGAAGTGGTGGCAGTGATAGAAAAGGTAATGGTGGCGGTCGAAAGAGTTGGAAGCGTCTTGGGAAGTGCCATAGCTATGGCAAGCTTGGGCATAGGCCACAAGAGTGCAGGGCTTCCAAGAAGGAAGACGGAGCTCATGGTGGTAAATATGAGGTCAAAAAAAGGGTAAGAAGGAGTTGACGAACATGATGGCTGAGAGTGTGTCAGCAACCAAGGGAGCTCCACTGCTCGAGCCAAGAGATAACGGGCAGGACTCTGGCACGAACCACGACTCTTCAAGGGAGAAGGATGCATTCATCTCCATTGGGGGCACTCTCTTGAGATATGCCAACGACAGCCTTGTCCATGAACAAGGTGAGGGAGATAAGTTGATCAGTATCAAAGTGAACAGTGTGTTGGAAAAAGGAGCAATCTGGCTCAGTTTCAGGTCCACAGGAGCAAGTTCCAGGAAAGTACCAGATGCCTACTCAGATTGTCGATCTGACTTCACCATTGGAAAGATCAGGTGGCAAAATGTCTACCGTCCAAGTTTGAGGCTAATCCAACGGTCGGATTGGGACATATGAATTTTCAAAGTTTCGGGGGTCATGGACCGTCGATGTGTGGGTAGGCTTGGGTGATGGCTCCATGCCTTAGCCTATGAAAAGAAAAAGGCAAGAGGTCCAGGGTCAAGACCTGATGGGAGCAATATCCAAAAAGGTCCTTGGTCTTAGGATTGCCTTGTCAGAGTGTGCTGACTAGGATAAAGGTACCTCTCCTTACTTTTTAGGTGAGGTGAGATCCTTGTGTGCTAGCCATGGACATATGGCGATTCTCCATGGGTTTGTGGGTTATGTGACCACTAGGAGTGTGCCATGAGAGCATTCTCTAGCTCTCTAGGTCGTGTGTGACTGGTCAGCCTGATTGTTAGGCTGATTTCCTCCCTTGTGTGAGATTATNGGGAGAAATATCCAAAAAGGTCCTTGGTCTTAGGATTGCCTTGTCAGAGTGTGCTGACTAGGATAAAGGTACCTCTCCTTACTTTTTAGGTGAGGTGAGATCCTTGTGTGCTAGCCATGGACATATGGCGATTCTCCATGGGTTTGTGGGTTATGTGACCACTAGGTGTGTGCCATGAGAGCATTTTCTAGCTCTCTAGGTCGTGTGTGAGTGGTCAGCCTGATTGCTAGGCTGATTTCCTCCCTTGTGTGAGATTATGGACTCTAGTGTGTGAGCCTTTAGCCTCCATGGCTAAGTGGTGTGACTTGTGAGAGGGCTGACTTGCCCAAGCTCTAGCTCTATATGTACTCCATCATTTTGAGTGATTGAATGACCTTTCTTCAGCACAAGTGATGCCCTTCCAGTCCCACATGCTCGCTGCTCCAAAGCTCCCTCTCTCCTCCAGATCCAACATTTGGTATCAGAGCCAAGTTCTGCCACTTTCAGCCAGCACAGGCCGTCACTTTGAGAGTGACAGGTTGGTAAAAACCCTTCACAAAATTTGATAATCGACCGCTGAATCTTCATGTTCAAGAGAAAATCTTTCCAACGAGCCCAAGATCGCAAAGATCCAATGGTTGGATTGAGAGTTATGCTCAAAACGAGATCGGCCAGGGCTACACTCTTCTCTCTGAGTAAGACTGTCGCCTTGTGATGACCATAACTCTCTTGTTTCTTTGTCAAATTTAAAAAGTGGCACATGCGAATTTTAGTATTTTACCTAAGCTTTCCATTGAAGCAAAAATATTTGCATTCCAATGGTTTGTTTGGGAGAAACGCCGTTTACAAGCTGGGTGGTGTGAGCTGGAGTAGGAGCAGAAGCATACCCTGTTTTCAAAAGGACATATCTCTAAAAATCTCCAATTGATGACCCTGTTTTATGGATCCATCTGAAAGTTTTTGAGCTGCATTTTCCAATGGTGGCCTTTGTTTTTCCAAATTCCCAGTTTGCTGGCCTCTACAGTCCATTTTCTTCCAGACAGATTTCTAGCTGAAGCAACAGCAGAAGCAAGGGTAGCGCCGCCTTTCAAGGGCAGCGCTGAGCATCACCAAGGCTCAAAGTGGCAGCAGCAGGTGTGGTAACAGCAGCCCAGCCCTTGGAGAGGCTTGAAGGACACGCCAACATCACGTTTTGGAAGATCCGTACTTGCCTCCTTTTGGAGGAGAGGGGCTTGTGGGAGGTGGTGAGCGGCAACGAGCGCGCTCCGCCTCCACAGGCAAAAGGCATCACCGCAGCAGAGGTGGTGGCGGGGAAGACGCCGCAGAAAGGTGCAGCAGATGCAATTTCATCTACAACTTTAACAACGGCATATGAGGAGTGGAAGACGAAGGACAGGCAGGCCTACAGGTTGCTTGTCAACACCATCTCCAACCCGCATCTTGAGTACGTGATCGACAAGGCTACTGCAAAAGAGGGGTGGGACACGTTGTGCAAGAAGTATGAGAGCAAGGATCCTGCATTCTTCATGCTTTTGGAGGAGAAGATGATGGCGTTGAAAATGCAGGGTGGTGAAGGGATTGAGGCGTATCTGGACAGGGCAAAGGAGCTGGCGAAGTAGTAGAGAGCGGCCGACAACCCTGTGGAAGAGACGCGCTTCATCCTCCTCTTGCTGAGGGGACTCCCAACAAGCTACGACACGGTGCAAGAGACGTTGGAGTGCCAGCCGACTCTCGACCTCGACTTCATCTGCACGCACTTGGTGCAGGTGGAATTGCGTCGCAAAGCAGCAAAGCTCAATGGCGGCAGCAACAGCAGTGAAGCAGCTTTCATGGCCATGGACTCACGCAACCAGTAGCAGCAGCAGTCCGGGCAGCAGAGAGGCAAGAAGAAGGGTAAGTGCCACTATTGCCAGAAAGAGGGGCACTACAAGAAAGAGTGCTTTAAGTTCAAGAGGGACGAGAAGGAGCAGCAGCAGCAGTAGCAAAAGCAGCAATGTCCACAGCAACAGCAACAGCAGTCACAACAACGTCAGCAGCAGCAGCAGCAGAACCAAACTAGCGTGCGCCATTTTGGCAACATGAACGTTGCCAAGGAGGGGCGCGACCGCCTCTTCATGGCGAAGTCTGACATGTCGCAGAAGGAAAAGGCGGATCTGGCGTGGTACAAGGACTTGGGGTGTACCAAGAGTCTGACGCACCACAAGGAGTGGTTCACGTAGCTGCTCTCCATTCCTCCTCGTCCGATTGCTTTAGGTGATCGGGTGGTGTATGCTGAGGGGATTGGGATTGTGGAAATGTGGTTGGAGACCCCGCGTGGCATTGGAGTGGGAGTGTTCCATGGCGTGCTGTATGTGCGTGATGCTGCGTTCAACCTTCTCTTAGTGTCCTCCCTCACCAACACAAGACTGCGCATGGTTTTTACGCTGATTATGGCTACACCCTCGACAAGGAAACAGGAGAGGAGTTGGCCAAGTCGGTGAAGAAGGACGACATATACCGCCTGCTGGGGGCGACCAAGATCCCGCGTGAGCAAAGTCTTGCAGCAGTGGTGTAGGCGACAGATGGCGAGATCTGGCATGCGCGCTATGGCCACATCGGCATGCGCGCCTTGCAGCAGCTTCAAGCAAAGCAGATGGTGCTTGACCTGCCTACCATCTCGAACTTTGAGCAGTAGTTATGTATCGGCTGTTTTGAGGGGAAGCATCACCGCGAGGCGTTCTCTGGAGCAGGCGAGCGTGCCAAAGAGGTGTTAGAGCTGGTCCACAAGGACTTGTGCAGACCGATGCAGATCCAGAGCTTTGGAGGCTCTAGGTATTTTCTCACCTTCATTGATGATTTCAGCCGTTACACTGCTGTGTACTTCCTTTCCTCCAAGGACCAGTACTTTGACAGGTTCAAGGAGTTCAGGACCATGGTGGAGAAACAATCTGGCAAGAAGATCAAGGCGTTGCGCAACGACCGCGGTGGAGAGTACCTGAGCAAGGAATTCGAGGACTACCTCGGAGCAGCTGGCCTCTAGGCGCAGCGTACTGCGCCGTACTCGCCATAGTAGAACGGTGTAGCAGAACACGCCAACCGTACCATTGTGGAGTCGGCGCGCTCCATGCTACACGCGGCTCGGCTGACCTAGGACTTCTGGGCTGAAGCCGTGAGCACTGCGGTCTACATCAAGAACCGCAGTGCAACTAAGTCGTTGGAGCAGATGACGCCGTACAAGGCATGGTTCGGCAAGAAACCGAGCGTGGGTCATCTCCAAGCATTTTGGAGCCTGGCGCACATGCATGTGCCCAAGGAGAAGCGACAAGGAATGTGTAGATGTTGATGATTTGCTATAACGTGACAAGCAAGGCCTATCGCCTCTACGAGAGGGATACAGGCCAAGTTATTATCTCCAGGGATGTCATCTTCAATGAGAGCAACGTCATTGGCACCAACATTGTGTGTGAAGAGGCAACAGAACCAGCAGCTGACGAGACAGTGGGAACAAAAATTCAACCTGACCCTGTTTCTCCTGATCCTTCCTCTACTTTGACAGTGGGAGAATCACTCTACTCTCCCATGTCTGATGCAGCAGATACAGCAGCTTCATCGGCAGAAACAGAGGAGAGAGATGTAGCACCACCAGCAGAAGCAGTTGTGCCAGCAGCAACGCGTCAGCCGCTTGCTAACGCTCCAGCACCAGGTCGGAGGTACCCTCTCAGGGTGCGTTACAAGCCTGGTGAGCACGGCCATTTCTGGATGCTGCAGAAACCAGAACAGATGAGCATTGCAGTTGCGGCAGATTCAGATGAGCCAACGTCATACAAGGAGGCCATGGCTGCACCGAATGTAGTAGATTGGGCGCAAGCCGTGCAGCAAGAGATACAGTCGCAATTGGACAACGGCACGTGAGAGCTGACTGAGCGTCCACCTGGACATAAGGTGATCAAGTGCAAGTGGGTGTTCAAGAAGAAGCGGGGAGCAGATGGTAACCTGGAAAAGTACAAGGCGAGGGTGGTCGCCAAGGGCTACTCGCAACAAGAGGGCATCGACGAAACAGAAACTTTTGCCCCTGTTGCAAAATTTGCCTCTGTGTGCACGCTCCTCTCTTATGCAGCAGCCGAGGACTTCGAGGTTCACCACATGGATGTTAAGGCGGCATCCTTGAATGGTGACTTGGAGTAGGAGATCTACATGGAGCAGTCGGAGGGGTTCGTCATGGATGGCCAGGAGCACCTGATTTGCAAGCTGCAATAGTCGCTGTACGGCCTGAAGGAAGCGTCCCGTGCTTGGAACCAGAAGTTGCATGCGGTGTTGAAGTGCATGGGGTTTGAGCGCAGCGAGTATGACTATAGCGTGTATCGCTGGCAGCATGAGCATGAGATCCTCATCATCATTGTCTATGTGGATGACGTGCTCCTCCTTTCCAACAGCATGTCTGCACTGCAAGAGTTCAAGGAAGCCATGCGGGAGCGCTACCAGATGTCTGATCTTGGGGAGGCATCATACTTCCTCGGTATCCAAATCGCGCGTGACTGCAAGTCACGCTCTCTCTCGCTGCAACAGAGCCACTACATCAAGAATGTTTTGCAGCGGTTTGGCATGGCAGAGGCAAAACCCATCGGTACGCTGCTAGAGACGCCTCAGTACCTCGTGAGCTTTAATGGAGAAGCAAATGCAGCCGAGCGGCAGAAGTACCAGAGCGTCGTCGGCAGTCTCATGTACCTGATAGTGGCAACCAGGCCGGACCTCGCACAGGCTGTGAGCGATGTGAGCCAGCACATGGCTAGTCCCAGACTGGAGCACCAGAAGGCAATGAAGCGGATCTTCCACTACCTTGCTGGAACCATCAACATCAGTATTACCTACAACGACAATGACAATATCATCATCGGCTACACAGATGCAGATTGGACTTCAAATCCTGCGACCCGCAAGTCCATCTTTGGACATGTATTTCTCATGAATGGAGGTGCCATGACCTGGTGCAGCAAGCGGCAGGTGGTCGTGGCCACCTCGAGTACAGAAGCTGAGTACGTATCTCCCAGCTTTGGAGCCAAGGAAGCAGTTAGGCTCCATTGTCTCATGGCAGAGATGAATGGGAGTGCAGCAGTTCCAGTTCATGTGCGCGTCGACAACCAGAGCGCAATCGCACTCGCCAAGAATCCTGAGCACCATGCACGCACCAAGCACATTGACATTGCATATCACTTCATCAGGCATATGGTGTAGGAGGGTGCTATGAAGTTGGAGTTTATTCCAACGAGCAAGCAGGTCGTTGATTTCTGCACCAAGCCAGTGACCCGTGAGAAGCAGGGAGGTCCGGCCTGGTTGCAAGCATCAGGTACATGAGGGTTCAACGGTGCTCAAGTACTTCTCTAGCTCAGCTATATCTGGTTCTCCATTGAAGCTCACGAGCGACTGCTGCGTCTCCAGCGGCGTGCCGATGGGTTTGGCTTTACCATACCAAACCGCTGGGGACATCCTCTATGAAGCGGCTCTACTGCAGCGAGAGAGAGCATGATTTACGGTCACACGTGATCTGGATTTTAAGGAAGTATGACGCCTCCTCGAGATCAGACATTTGGAAGCGCTCCAACATGGCCTCCTTGAACTCCTGCAGTACAGACATGTGTTGGAGAGAAGTATGTCATCCACATATACGATGATAAAAAGGACTTCATGCTCATGCTGCCAGCGATAGACACTGTAGCCACACTCGCTGCACTCGCACCCCATGCATTGCATCGCCGCATCCAACTTCTGGTTCCAAGTACACAATGCTTGCTTGAGGCCGGACAGTGACTTCTCCAGCTTACAAACTAGGTCCTTCCGGCCATCAATGACGAACCCCTCCGGCTGCTCCATGTAAATCTCCTCCTCGAGGTCATTGTTCAGGAACGCCGTCTTGACTTCCATGTGGTGGACCTCAATGTCCTCTGCTACCGCATAGGAAAGGAGCGTACACATACAGGCAAACTTGGCAACAGGGGCGAAGGTTTCTGTGTCATTGATGCCCTCCTGCTGCAAATAGCCCTTGGCAACCAGCCTCGCCTTGTATTTTTCTAGGTTACCATCAGCTTCCCGCTTCTTTAACACCCACTTGCACTTGATCACCTTATGTCAAGGTGGACGCTCAGTCAGCTCCCACGTGCCGTTCGCCAACTACGACTGTATCTCCCACTATACGGATAGCGCCCAATCTGCTGCATCAGGTGCAGCCATGGCCTCCTTGTATGATATTGGCTCATCTGAATCTGCTCTAATTGCGACGTTCATCTCTTTTGGTTTCTATAGCATCCATCAATGGCTTTGTTCACCAAGCTTGTAGCGCACCATTAGAGGGTACCTGCGACCTGGTGCTGAAGCGTTTGCAAGCGGCTAGCTGGGTGCTGCTAGTACAACTGCTGCTGCTGCTGGTGCTGCATCTCCTTCCTCTTCTTCTCCTAATGAGGTCGCTATATCTGCTGCATAAGACATGGAAGAGTAGACTAGTTCTCCCACTGTCACAGTGGAGGAAGGATGAGGAGAGACTGGACCAGGAAGGATATCTGCTCCCTCTACCTCATGAGTTGCTACTTCTGCTACCTCTTCACAAACAGTGTTGGTGCCAATGACGTTACTCTCGTTCAAGACGACATCCCTGGAGATGATGACGTGACTTTGCCCCTCTCGTAGAGGCGATACGCCTTTCTTACTACATTGCAGCTAATCATCTACATCTGTGCGCTCTTCGCGTCCCACCTTTGCCGCTTCTCCTTTGGCACGTGCATGCGCACTAAGTTGCTAAACGCGCGAAGATGACCCACCCTCGGCTTCTTGCCGAACCATGCCTCGTACGGCGTCATGTACTCTAGGGCCTTGGTTGGACTGCGGTTCTTGATGTACACCACAGTGGTCACTGTTTCCGTCCAAAAGTCGTAGGTGAGCCGAGCCGCGTGCAGCATGGAGCGCGCCGACTCAATGATGGTGCGGTTGGCGCATTCTGCTACGCCGTTCCGTGCGGCGAGTATGGCGCGGTGCGCTACGCCGTGATGCTTGCTACTGTGAGATAGTCCTCAAACTCCTTGCTCAGGTACTCTCTACCACCGTCGTTGTACAGCGCCTTGATTTTCTTGCGACTCTGGTTCTCCACCATGGCCTTGAACTCCTTCAACCTATCCAAGCATTGGTCCTTGGAGGAAATGATGTACAGAGTAGTCTAACGGCTGAAATCATCAATGAAGGTGAGAAAACACCTAGAGCCTCCAAAGCTTTGGGTCTGCATCGGGCGACATAAGTCTGTATGGACCGGCTCGAGCACTTCGTTTGAATGCTCCCCTGCTCTCGAGAATACCTCACGATGCTGCTTCCCCTCCAAACAGCCGATGCATAATTACTCCTCGAAGTCAGAGATGGTGGGCAAGTCACGCACCATCTACTTCGTTTGAAGTTATCACAAGGCGAGCATGCCGATGTGGCCATACCAGGCATGCCAGATTTCACCATCTGACGCCTGCACCACTCCTGCAAGACTCTTCTCGTGCGGGATCTTGGTCGTCCAAAACAAGCGCTACAGGTCACCTTCCTTCATTGACCTGGCAAACTCCTCTCTTGTTTCCTTGACAAGGATGTAGCTATAGTCATCGTCAAAGACGACTCGCAGTCTTGTTATCTGTAGAGAGGACACTAAGAGAAGATTGAACGCAGTATTAGGTACGTACAGTACGCCATGGAAAATTTCCACTTCAATGCCACGCGGGGTCTCCAACCACATCTCCACAATCCCAATCCCCTCAGCATATACCACCCGATCATCACCCAAAGCAATCGGACGGGGGGAATGGAGAGCAGCTGCGTAAAGCACTCCTTGTGGTACGTCAGGCTCTTGGTACACCTAGAGCCCTTGTACCATGCCTGATGCGCCTTCTCCTTATGCGACATGTTAGACTTTGCCATAAAGAGGCGGTCGCGTACCTCCTTGGCCACGTTCATGTTGCCAAAATTATGCACGCCGGTCTGGTTCTGTTGCTGTTGCTACTGCTCACATTACTGTGATTGTTGCTGCTCTTGCTATCGACATTGTTGCTTTTGCTGCTGTTGTTGTTGCTCTTCCTGGTCCCTCTTGAACTTGAAGCACTCTTTCTTATTGTGTCCCTCTTTGTACGAATAGTGGCACTTGCCCTTCTTCTTGCCTCTCTACTGCCCGTACTGCTACTGCCACTGGTTACTTGAGCCCATGGCAATGAAAAGTGCTTCACGGCTACTGTTGTCGCCATTGTGCTTTACTGCATTGCCACGTAGTTCTACCTGCATGGGGTGTGTGTAGATGAAGTCCAGGTCGAGAGTCGGCTGGCACTCCAACGTCTCTCACACCTTGTCATAGCTTGTTTGGAGTCCCCTTAATAGGAGGACAAAGCACGTGTCTTCCACAGGGTTCTCTGCCACTTTTAGCTGCTTTGCTTGCTCCTTTGCCTTGTCCAAGTACACCTCCATCCTTTCGCCACCCTGTATTTTCAACGCCATCATCTTCTCCTCTAAAAGCATGAGGAATGCAGGATCCTTGCTCTCATACTTCTTATACAACGTGACCCACCCCTCTTTTGTAGAAGTCTTGTCACTCACGTACTGACGATGTGGGTTGGAGATGGTGTAGGAGGGTGCTATGAAGTTGGAGTTTACTCCAACCAGCAAGCAGGTCGCTGATTTCTGCACCAAGCCAGTGACCCGTGAGAAGCAGCAGTTCTGCATGAAGGCATGTGGACTCAGCCCACTCTGATTGCGGCAAAGTAGGAGATTGTTGGAAAAAGGAGCCATATGGCTAAGTTTCAGGTTCACAGGAGCAAGTTCCAGGAAACTACCAGATGCCTACTCCCATCATCAATCCGACTTCACCATCGGAAATATCAGGTGGCAAAACATCTACGGTCCAAGTTTGAGGCCGATCCAACGGTCGGATTGGGACATATGAATTTTCGAAGTTTCGGGGGTCATTGACCGTCGATGTTTGGGTAGGCATGGATGATGGCTCCATGCCTTAGCCTGAGAAAAGAAAAAGGCAAGAGGTCCGGGGTCAAGACCTGATGAGAGAAATATACAAAAAGGTCCTTGGTCTTAGGATTCCCTTGTCAGAGTGTGCTGACTAGGATAAAGGTACCTCTCCTTACTTTTTAGGTGAGATGAGATCCTTGTGTACTAGCCATGGACACATGGCGATTCTCCATGGGTTTGTGGATTATGTGACAACTAGGAGTGTGCCATGAGAGCATTCTCTACCTCTCTAGGTCGTGTGTGAGTGGTCAGCCTGATTGCTAGGATGATTTCCTCCCTTGTGTGAGATTATGGACTCTAGTGTGTGAGCCTTAGCCTCCATGGCTAAGTGGTGTGGCTTGTGAGAGGGCTGACTTGCGCAAGCTCTAGCTCTACATGTACTCCATCATTTTGAGTGATTGAACAACCATTCTTCACTACAAGTAATGCCCTTTAAGTCCCACATGCTCGCTGCTCCAAGGCTCCCTCTCTCCTCCAGATCCAACACAGTAATGTTGAACAAGCTCAACATACATTTCAGCAACAGGTTCAAGATGAAGGACATGGGTCCGCTCGAGTTCTACCTCGGGATAGTCGTCCAGCGCAATCGAGCAGCAGGCACCATCGAGCTGAACCAGACCAAGTACA
The DNA here is from genome assembly GCA_023375785.1 of Penium margaritaceum. Classification (NCBI taxonomy): domain Eukaryota; kingdom Viridiplantae; phylum Streptophyta; class Zygnematophyceae; order Desmidiales; family Peniaceae; genus Penium; species Penium margaritaceum. The sequence goes on along the minus strand of SZWC01003679.1, from coordinate 123,483 downwards.
TCATGGAAGTCCTCAAGCGCTACAACATGGAGGACTTCAAGCCCATTAGCACACCCATGACAACAGACATCGAGCTCTCCTCCTCCATGAGCCCCAGCACGGAAGCAGAACGACGTGAGATGGAGAACATTCCCTGTCAGTCTGCTGTTGGCTGCCTCATGTATGCCATGGTAGGAACACGCCCTGACATTTGCTATGTTGTGGGACAAGTGAGCAGGTTTGTGGCCAATTGAGGGCTATAGCACTAGCAAGGAATCAAGCGCATCATTGCTATCCTCAGAAGACCTGATACAAGGGACTCCAGTTTTGAGGCCAAGAAGGATCTGACCCGGTGCGCCTGGTGTGCTATACAAACGCTGATAGTGGAGGAAGAATCGATGACAGATAGTTCACCTCGGGCTTTGTGTGCCTCTTGAATGGTGGTACAGTCTCTTGGACAAGCAGAAAGCAAGATTAAGCCTCCCTCTCTACCACTTAAGCAGAGTACATTGCTCTGTCAGAAGCATGCAAGGAGACACAATGGCTATGCAGTTTGCTTGCCGAGATGAACGTACCACAAACGCAGGTAACAGAGGTCCGTATCGATAACAAGAGCGTCATGAAAATGGCACAAGATGATGTCATCTCCCGGCGGACCAAGCACATCGACATCAGGTACCACTACTCACGCGACCTGGTCGCAAAGGAGATCGTGGACCTGGAATACGTGGAGACTAGGAAGATGCTCGGAGATTGCATGACAAAGGCATTGGACAGCGAATTGCACCCTACAGGAACTCGAGGCATCGGTATGGTCAACGCAGCGGACGAAGACTGAGGCCAAGACTGCTGGAGCGAGGAGAGATCTCACAGCTAATGGACAGAGGAGCAAGGGATAGTTTGTTCACCTGATATGCTCCTTGTCCATGGTTGATATTTGGATAGGTATAGGACGGACTAGGCATGCACTGCTCCTTTGGATTACGTCCCCAGAGTGTGGTCCAGATAAACAAGACATGTCCTGCTCCTTTGGAGCAAAGCCCCTTTGTCTAATCAAGATAGTATAGCTAGTAAATACTATCTAGGACAATTCCTTGTGGCTTAGACATTCCAGAGTTAGTCTTTGGAGTAAGAGGTCACTAGGTCAAATCCCAACCTGGTGACCAAAAAGGGGACAGGAAGGTTTGAAGAGACATCTTAGAACATTCCAAGGTCCTTCCTAGTGGCTGGTGCCACTTGGCGGTCACAGGGAGCGCCATGTAGGCAGGGGGATGACGCAATCCAGATTGCCCCTAAAGTGGCCCATCCAAAGAGCCACTGCGCGCCTAGGCTAGAGACTGGCTCTAGGACTATGGGAACATGTCATTGAGTACAGCTCTTACCTTTGAGACTCCTCACAGAGGTGTCCACCAGAGGCAGACACTAAAGAAGCATTGGTTAGTCTAAGCCCCCGGAGTTTGCTCCTCGCGCAAAAGTGACTAGGTGCTAAGGACAGACTGCAAGGAATTGATTCTTATGAACTGCTCAGTATGGAACCTTGGCTCTGAGGGTGATAGCATCTCTTGGTCCCAATACCAAGAGCGGTCGGCGGGAACCATTGTGTTGCAACCAGTTTTCTAGACCATTGTCTCAGGCAGGTTGACCCTATCGACAAGTACAACGCAAAAGTTCTGGCGAACGGATTTTCCCAGCATGCATGCTCAGAGTATGAGGAGATCTAAACACCTGTTGTTGCCTTTTCCTCTACGGGATGCTAGACAAAGAAGTGCTGATGGAAGTGCCCAAGGAAGTGAAAGCTCAAGAGGGCAAGGTTTGCAAACAGGTCAAAGAACTCTACGGGCTGAAACATGCCCCAAGGTTGTGGTACAAGGATATGGACGACTTCAACGCTGGACTCACCTTCACGCACTGCGAGAATGATCCTAGTATCTATGTGCGGGAGGATTAGCAAGGATTGATGCTAGTTGGATTATACGTGGATGACCTGATCATCAACACGTCGTCAGTTGAGCTGTTCAACAAGCTAAAGACAGATCTCAGCAACGGGTTCAAGATGAAGGACATGGGTCACTCCAGGTCTCCCTTAGGATGACCGTCTACCGCAATCGAGTAGCACACACCATCGAGCTATACCAGGCCAAGTATATCATGGAGGTCGTCAACTGCTACAACATGGAGGACGACAAGAACATCAGCAAACCCATGACAGCAGACATCAAGCTCTCCTCCTCCATGAGCGCAAGCTGTAAAAACTAGGGGAGAGACGGAGCCTTAGAGGAACAAAGATGTGGGACTGGAAGGGGATCACTTGTGCTGAAGAATGGTTGTTAAACCACTGAAAAAAATGGATTACATATAGAACTAGACCTTGGGTAAGTCAGCCCTCTCACAAGCTACACCAGTTAGTCATGGAGGCTAAGGCTCACACACAAGAGTCCGTAATGTTACACAAGGGAGGAAATCAGTCTACCATTCAGGCTAACCACTCACACATGACCTACAGAGCTAGAAAATGCTCTCTTGGCACACTCCTAGTGGTCACATAACCCACAATCCCATGGAGAATCGCCATATGTTCATGGCTAGCACACAAGGATCTCACCTCACCTAAAAAGTAAGGAGAGGTACCTTCTTCCTAATCAGCACACTCTGAGAAAGCACCCCAAGAATCTAGGACCTTTTTGGATATTTCTCCCATCAGGTCTTGACCCTGGACCTCTTGCCTTTTCATTTTCTCAGGCTAAGGCATGGAGCTATCGCCCATGGTCCCCCAGATATCGACGGTCCATGACACTAGAAACTTTGAATATTCATATCTCCCAATCTGATCATTGGATCGGCCTCAAACTTGGATCGTAGATATTTTGCTGTGTGATCTTCCCAATGGTGTAGTCAGATCAACAATCGGAATAAGCATGTGGTAGTTTCCTGGACCTTGCTCCTTTGGACCTTAGACTGAGCCGAATGGCTCCTTTTGCATTAATCTCCCACTTTGCCGGAGTCACACTTGGCTGAGTCCAGATCTGGTGCTTCTCACGGGTCCGTTGCTTGGTACACAAATCAGCAACCCACTTGCTCATTGGAGTAAATTCCAGCTTGATAGCACCCTCCTACACCATGTGCCTGACGAAGTCATATGCGATGTCAATGTGCTTGGTGCGTGCATGGTGCTTAGGATACTTGGCGAGTGCGATGGTGCTCTCGTTGTCAACGCGCACAGGAACTGGAAGTGCTACACTCTTACTCATCTCTGCCATGAGACGCTGAAGCTTAACTGCTTCCTCCGTTCCAAAGCTAAGAGAGACATACTCAGCTCCCGTGCTTGAGATGGCCACGACCACCTACCGCTTGCTGCACCAGCTGATGGCCCCACCATTCATGACGAACACATGTCCAGAGATCGACTTCCGGTACTCAGGGTTTGAAGCCCAATCTGCTTTTGTATAACCGATGATGTTGTTGCCGTTGCCGATGATGCCGATGTTGTTAGTTCTAGCAAGGTAGCAGAACATCCGCTTCACTACCTTCACGTGCTCAGGTCCGGGGTTCGCCATATGGTGGCTCACAGCGCTAACAGCCTGTGGGAGGTCCGGCCTGGTTGCAAGCATCAGGTACATGAGGGTTCAACGGTGCTCAAGTACTTCTCTAGCTTAGCTATATCTGGTTCTCCATTGAAGCTCACGAGCGACTGCTGCGTCTCCAGCGGCGTGCCGATGGGTTTGGCTTTACCATACCAAACCGCTGGGGACATCCTCTATGAAGCGGCTCTACTGCAGCGAGAGAGAGCATGATTTACGGTCACACGTGATCTGGATTTTGAGGAAGTATGACGCCTCCTCGAGATCAGACATTTGGAAGCGCTCCAACATGGCCTCCTTGAACTCCTGCAGTACAGACATGTGTTGGAGAGAAGTATGTCATCCACATACACGATGATAAAAAGGACTTCATGCTCATGCTGCCAGCGATAGACACTGTAGCCACACTCACTGCACTCGCACCCCATGCATTGCATCGCCGCATCCAACTTCTGGTTCCAAGTACACAATGCTTGCTTGAGGCCGGACAGTGACTTCTGCAGCTTACAAACTAGGTCCTTCCGGCCATCAATGACGAACCCCTCCGGCTGCTCCATGTAAATCTCCTCCTCGAGGTCATTGTTCAGGAACGCCGTCTTGACTTCCATGTGGTGGACCTCAATGTCCTCTGCTGCCGCATAGGAAAGGAGCGTATACATACAGGCAAACTTGGCAACAGGGGCGAAGATTTCTGTGTCATTGATGCCCTCCTGCTGCAAATAGCCCTTGGCAACCAGCCTCGCCTTGTGTTTTTCTAGGTTACCATCAGCTTCCCGCTTCTTTAACACCCACTTGCACTTGATCACCTTATGTCAAGGTGGACGCTCAGTCAGCTCCCATGTGCCGTTCGCCAACTACGACTGTATCTCCCACTATACGGATAGCGCCCAATCTGCTGCATCAGGTGCAGCCATGGCCTCCTTGTATGATATTGGCTCATCTGAATCTGCTCTAATTGCGACGTTCATCTCTTTTGGTTTCTATAGCATCCATCAATGGCTTCGTTCACCAAGCTTGTAGCGCACCATTAGAGGGTACCTGCGACCTGGTGCTGAAGCGTTTGCAAGCGGCTAGCTGGGTGCTGCTAGTACAACTGCTGCTGCTGCTGGTGCTGCATCTCCTTCCTCTTCTTCTCCTAATGAGGTCGCTATATCTGCTGCATAAGACATGGAAGAGTAGACTAGTTCTCCCACTGTCATAGTGGAGGAAGGATGAGGAGAGACTGGACCAGGAAGGATATCTGCTCCCTCTACCTCATGAGTTGCTACTTCTGCTACCTCTTCACAAACAGTGTTGGTGCCAATGACGTTACTCTCGTTCAAGACGACATCCCTGGAGATGATGACGTGACTTTGCCCCTCTCGTAGAGGCGATACGCCTTGCTTACTACATTGCAGCCAATCATCTACATCTGTGCGCTCTTCGCGTCCCACCTTTGCCGCTTCTCTTTTGGCACGTGCATGCGCACTAAGTTGCTAAACGCGCGAAGATGACCCACCCTCGGCTTCTTGCCGAACCATGCCTCGTACGACGTCATGTACTCTAGGGCCTTGGTTGGACTGCGGTTCTTGATGTACACTACAGTGGTCACTGTTTCCGTCCAAAAGTCGTAGGTGAGCCGAGCCGCGTGCAGCATGGAGCGCGCCGACTCAATGATGGTGCGGTTGGCGCATTCTGCTACGCCATTCCGTGCGGCGAGTATGGCGCGGTGCGCTACGCCGTGATGCTTGCTACTGTGAGATAGTCCTCAAACTCCTTGCTCAGGTACTCTCTACCACCGTCGTTGTACAGCGCCTTGATTTTCTTGCGACTCTGGTTCTCCACCATGGCCTTGAACTCCTTCAACCTATCCAAGCATTGGTCCTTGGAGGAAATGACGTACAGAGTAGTCTAACGGCTGAAATCATCAATGAAGGTGAGAAAACACCTAGAGCCTCCAAAGCTTTGGGTCTGCATCGGGCGCCAAGGAGGGCGTACCTCCTTGGCCACGTTCATGTTGCCAAAATTATGCACGCCGGTCTGGTTCTGTTGCTGTTGCTACTGCTCACATTACTGTGATTGTTGCTGCTCTTGCTATCGACATTGTTGCTTTTGCTGCTGTTGCTGTTACTCTTCTTGGTCCCTCTTGAACTTGAAGCACTCTTTCTTATTGTGTCCCTCTTTGTACGAATAGTGGCACTTGCCCTTCTTCTTGCCTCTCTACTGCCCGTACTGCTACTGCCACTGGTTACTTGAGCCCATGGCAATNAGCACTCCTTGTGGTACGTCAGGCTCTTGGTACACCTAGAGCCCTTGTACCATGCCTGATGCGCCTTCTCCTTATGCGACATGTTAGACTTTGCCATAAAGAGGCGGTCGCGTACCTCCTTGGCCACGTTCATGTTGCCAAAATTATGCACGCCGGTCTGGTTCTGTTGCTGTTGCTACTGCTCACATTACTGTGATTGTTGCTGCTCTTGCTATCGACATTGTTGCTTTTGCTGCTGTTGCTGTTACTCTTCTTGGTCCCTCTTGAACTTGAAGCACTCTTTCTTATTGTGTCCCTCTTTGTACAAATAGTAGCACTTGCCCTTCTTCTTGCCTCTCTACTGCCCGTACTGCTACTGCCACTCGTTGCTTGAGCCCATGGCAATGAAAACTGCTTCACGGCTACTGTTGTCGCCATTGTGCTTTACTGCATTGCCACGTAGTTCTACCTGCATGGGGTGTGTGTAGATGAAGTCCAGATCGAGAGTCGGCTGGCACTCCAACGTCTCTCACATCTTGTCATAGCTTGTTTGGAGTCCCCTTAACAACAGGAGGACAAAGCACGTGTCTTCCACAGGGTTCTCTGCCGCTTTTAGCTGCTTTGCTTGCTGCTTTGCCTTGTCCAAGTACACCTCCATCCTTTCGCCACCCTGTATTTTCAACGCCATCATCTTCTCCTCTAAAAGCATGAGGAATGCAGGATCCTTGCTCTCATACTTCCTATACAATGTGACCCACCCCTCTTTTGTAGAAGTCTTGTCACTCACGTACTGACGATGTGGGTTGGAGATGGTCTTGACAAGCATCCTGTAGGATTGCCTGTCCTTCTTCTTCCACTCCTCATTTATCCCTGCTGCAGTTGTAGATGAACTTGCATCTGCTGCACCTTTCTGCGGCATTTTCCCCGCCACCACCTCCACTATGGTGATGCGTTTTTCCTGTGGAGGAGAAGCGCGCTTTTCGCCGCTCACCACCTCCCACAAGCCCCTCTCCTCCAAAAGGAGGCAGGTACGGATCTTCCAAAACGTGAAGTTGGCGCATCTTTTGCAACCTCTCCAAGGGACTCATCTGAATCTGCTAAAACTGCAACAATCATCTGGTATGGTTTTTGCAACATCCAGAAATACCCGTGCTCACCACGCTTGTAGCACACCCTGAGAGGGTACCTTCGACCTAGTACCGGGACATTAGCGGGCGGCTGGTGCGGTGCTACAAGCACAACTACTAGTGTAGGTGATGCTACATCTCCTTCCTCTACTTCTACGAATGAGGCCCCTATATCTGTTGCATCAGACATGGAAGAATAGAGCGGTTCTCCCACTGTAATAATACAGGAAGGATCAGGAGAGACTAGGTTAGGAAGGGAGTCTACTCCCAGTGCCTCCTTTGCTGCTAGTTCTGTTGCTTCCTCACAAACAATGTTGGTACTAATGATATTGCTCTCGTTAAAGACGACATCCTTGGAGATGATGGTGTGGCCTGTATCCCTCTCATACAAGCAATGAGCCTTCCTTGCCACGTCATAGCTAATCATCAGCATTTGCGCGCTGATTGCGTCTCACTTGTGCCATTTTTCCTTTGGCACGTGCATGTTTGCCAAGCATGCAAATGCGCAAAGATGATCCACGCTCGACTTCTTGTCGAACCACGCCTCATACAGTATCACCTATTCCAGGGCCTTGGTTGGACTGCGGTTCTTGATGTAGACCACGGTGCTCACTACTTCGGCCCATAAATCATGGGTGAGCCGAGCCGCATGTAGCATGGAGCACGCTGACTCAACGATGGTGCAGTTGCCGCGTTCAGCTATGCCGTTTTGCTGCGGAAAATATGGCTCGGTGTGCTGCACCTTGATGCCTGCAGCTATGAGGTAGTCCTAGAACTCCTTGCTCAGGTACTCTTCGCCACGGTCGCTGTACAGAACCTTGATCTTCTTGCAAGTCTGGTTTTCCACCATTGCCTTGAACTCTTTAAACCTGTCAAAGCACTAGTCCTTGGAGTAAACAAAGTACACAGCAGTGTAACGGCTGAAATCATCAATGAAGGTGAGAGAATAACTAGAGCCTCCAAAGCTCTGGGTCTGCATTGGGCCACACAAGTCTGTGAGGACCAACTCCAGTACCTCCTTTGCGTGTTCCCCTGCTCTAGAGAACACCTCACGATGTGGCTTCCCCTCGAAAAAGCCAATGCACAACTGCTTCTAAAAGATGGAGATGGTGGGCAAGTGACGTACCATGTGCCTAGTTTGAACTTGTTGCAAGGCGCGCATTCCGATGTGGTCGTAGCGCGCATGCAAGATTTTGCCATCAGTGGCCTGCACAACTGCTGCAAGACCCTCCTGACGCGGGATCTTGGTTGCCTCCAACAGGCGGTACATGTCGCCTTCCTTCACTGACCTGGCCAGCTCGTCTTCCATTTTCTTGTCGTTGATGTAGCCATAGTCGTCCTCAAAGACGATTCCTAGTCCTGTGTTGGTCAAAGAGGACACTCAGAGGAGGTTGAACGCACCATTAGGTACATATAGCACGCCATGGAACACTCCCACTTCAATGCCATGCAGGGTTTCCAACCACATCTCCAGAATCCCAATCCCCTCAGCATGCATTACTCAATCATCACCCAAAGAAATTGGTCAGGGAGGAATGGAGAGTAGCTGCGTAAACCTCTCCTTGTGGTACATCAGACTCTTGGTACACCCTGAGTTCTTGTACCGCGCGAGATCCGCCTTCTCCTTTTGTGACATGTCACACTTCCCCATGAAGAGGCGATTGCGTACCTTGTTGCCCCTGTTCATGTTGCCAAAATAGCGCACGTTGGTCTCATTATGCTGTTGCTACTGCTGCTGTTGAGGTTATTGTGACTGCTGATGTTGTTGCTCTAGAGACTGCTACTTTTGCTGCTGTTCCTGCTCTTTCTGTTCCTTCTTGAGCTTGAAGCACTCTTTTTCGTAGTATCCTTTGTGAAAATAGAATCACTTTCCCTTCTTCTTGCCTCTTCGCTGCCCGGATTCCTGCTACTGCTAATTGCGTGAGCCCATGGCCATGAAAGCTGCTTCACGCCATTACACTTTGCTACATTGCAACGCACTTCTACCTACACCAGGTGCGTGTAGATGAAATCCAGGTCGAGTCGGCTGGCACTCCAACGTTTCTCGTACGATATCATAACTCGCTGAGAATCCCCTCAGCAAGAGCAGGACAAAGTGCGTGTCTTCTACAAGGTTGCTGGTCGCTTTCACCTGCTACACCAGCTCCTTTGCCCTGTCCAAGTATGCCTCCATCCTTTCTCCACCCAGCATTTTCAATGCCATCATCTTCTCCTCCAAAAGCATGAGGAAGGCAAGTTCCTTCCTCTCATACTTCTTGCACAACATATACGAGCCCTCTTTTGCAGTAGCCTTATCATCCACGTACTGAAGATACGGTCTCAAGATGGTGTTCACAAGTAGCCTGTAGGCTTGCCTGTCCTTCTTCTTCCACTCCTCATATGCCGCTGTTCTAGTTATAGATGAACTTGCATCTGCTGCACTTTTTTGCGGCGTCTTCGTTACCTCCACCTGCACTGCGGTGACGCTTTTTCCTTGTGGAGACGGAGCGCGCTCATCGCCGCTCACCACTTCCCTTAAGCCCCTCTCCTCCAAAAGGAGGCGGGTACGGATCTTCCAAAACGTGAAGTTGGCGCGTCCTCAAGCCTCTCTAAGGGCTAGGCTACTGCTACCATGCCTACTGTTGCCATTTTGGGCTTTGATGATACTCAGCACTGCATTGAGTGGCGGTGCTACCCCTACTTCTACAAGTGCTTCTGCCAGAAATGTGCTTGATAGAAAATGGACAGTAGAGGCCGAGAGACTGGGAATTTGGAAAAACTAAGTCCTCCACTCGAAAGTGAGCTCAAAACCTTTCAGATCGATCCATAAAACAGGGTCATCAATGTTGGGAAAAGGAGCCATCCGGCTTAGTTTCAAGTCCACAGGAGCAAGTTCCAGGAAACTACCAGATGCCTCCTCCGATCGTCAATCCCACTTCATCATTGGAAAGATTAGGTGGCAAAATGTCTACGATCTAAGTTCGAGGCCGATCCAACGGTCGGATTGGGAGATATGAATTTTCGTAGTTTCTGGGGTCATCGACCGCCAATATCTGCATGACCATGGGCGATGGCTCCGTGCCTTAGCCTGAGAAAAGAAAAATGCAAGAGGTCCAGGGTCAAGACCTGATGGGAGAAATATCCAAAAAGGTCCTTGGTCTTAGGATTGCCTTGTCAGAGTGTGCTGACTAGGATTAAGGCACCTTTCCTTACTTTTTAGGTGAGGTGAGATCCTTGTGTGCTAGCCATGGACACATGGCGATTCTCCATGGAATTGTGGGTTATGTGACAACTAGGGGTGTGCCATGAGGGCATCTTCTAGCTCTCTAGGTCGTGTGTGAGTGGTCAGCCTGATTGCTAGGCTGATTTCCTCCCTTGTGTGAAGTTATGGACTCTAGTGTGTGAGCTTTAGCCTCCATGGCTAAGTGGTGTGGCTTGTGAGAGGGCTGACTTGCCCAAGCTCTAGCTCTATATGTACTCCATCATTTTGAGTGATTCAAGAACCATTCGTCAGCACAATTGATTCCCTTCCAATCACACAGGCTCGCTGCTCCAAGGCTCCCTCTCTCCTTCACATCCAACATTTGGTATCAGAGCCAAATTCTGCCACTTTCAGCCAGCACAGGCCGTCACTTTGAGAGTGACGGGTTGGGGTAAAACCTTCACCAGGTTTGACAATCAACCATAAGATCTTCAAGTTCAAGAGACAAAATGACCCTGTTTCATGGGACAATCTAAAAGGTTTTGAGCTGAATTTTCCGGTGATGGGCTCCAGTTATCCCAATTCCTCGTTTGCTGGCATCTACAGTCCATTTTCTGCCAAACAGATTTCTGGCAAAAACAGTAGCAGAAGCAGGGATAGCGCCGCCATCCAAGGGCAGCGCTGAGCATGACCAAGGCTCAAAATGGCAGCAGCTGGCGTTATAACAGCAACCCAGCCTTTGGAGAGGCTGGAGGGACGCGCCAACTTCACGTTTTGGAAGATTCGTACCCCCTCTTTTTGGAGGAGAGGGGCTTGTGGGAGGTGGTGAGCGACGACAAGCCGCCTCCAGTTCTACAGGCAAAAGGCATCACCGTAGCGCAGGTGGTGGCAGAGAAGACGCCGCAAAAGGGTGCAGCTGATGCGGGTTCTTCTTCAGCTGTACCAGCAGAATATGAGGAGTGGAAGAAGGAAAAGCAGGCCTACAGGTTGCTTGTGAACACCATCTCCAACCCGCTTCTTCAGTACGTGAGTGACAAGGCTACTGCAAAGGAGGGGTGGGACACGTTGTGCAAGAAGTATTAGAGCAAGGATCCTGCATTCCTCATGCTTTTGGAGGTAAAGATGATGGCGCTAAAAATGTAGGGTGGTGAAGGGATGGAGGCATAGGAGCTGGCGAAGCAGTTGAGAACCGTCGGCAACCCTGTGGAAGAGACGCGCTTCATCCTCCTCTTGCTGAGGGGACTCCCAACCAGCTACAATACGGTGCCAAAGACGCTAGAGTGCCAGCCAACTCTTGACCTTGACTTCATCTACACACACCTGGTGCAGGTGGAATTGCATCGCAATGCAGTAAAGCGTAATGGCGGCGGCAGTAGTGAAGCAGCTTTTGTGGCCACAAGCTCACGGAACAAGCAACAACAGCAATAGTCTGGGCAGCAGAAAGGCAGAAAGAACGGCAAATGCCACTACTACCAGAAAGAGAGACACTACAAAAAGGAGTGTTTCAAGCTTAAGAGGGACCAGAAGGAGCAGCAGCAGCAGCAGTCATCTGAGTAGCAACAGCAAAAGCAGCAGCAGCAGCAACAGCAGCAGTAGTCACAGCAGCGTCAGCTACAAAAGCAGAAGCAAAACCAGGCTGGTGTGCGCCACTTTGGCAACATGAATGTGGCCAAGGAGGTGCCCGACCGTCTCTTCATGGCAAAGTCTGACATGTCAAAGGTGGAGAAGGCAGATCTCGCATGGTACAACGACTAAGGATGTACGAAGAGCCTCAAATATCACAAGGAGTGGTTTACACAGCTGTTGTCTATCCCTCCCCGTTTTATCGTTATGGGTGATGATCGGGTGGTGTATGCTCAGGGGATTGGGATTGTGGAGATGTGGTTGGAGACCCGACGTGGCATTGAAGTGGGAGTGTTCCATGGCGTGCTGTATGTACCTGATGCTGCATTCAACCTCCTCTCAGTCTCCTCTCTTACAAACACAAGACTGCGCGTCGTCTTCGATGATGACTATGGCTACATCCTCAACAAGGATACAGGAGAGGAGTTGGCCAGGTCGGTGAAGGAGGGCGACATGTACCGCCTGCTTGGGGCGACCAAGATCTCGCGCGAGTAAAGTCTTGCAGCAGTGGTGTAGGCAATAGATGGCGAGATTTGGCATGTGTGCTACGGCCACATCGGCATGCGCGCCTTGTAGCAGCTTCAAGCAAAACAGATGGTGCGCAACCTGCCTACCATCTCTAACTTTGAGCAGCAGTTGTGCATCGGCTGTTTGGAGGGGAAGCAGCACCGAGAGGTGTTCTCTAGAGTAGGGGAGCGTACAAAGGAGGTGTTGGAGCTGGTCCACACGGACTTGTGCGGACCGATGCAGATCCAGAGCTTTAGAGGCTCTAGGTATTTCCTGACCTTCATTGATGATTCCAGCCGTTACACTGCAGTGTACTTCCTTCCTTCCAAGGACCAGTGCTTTGACAGGTTCAAGGAGTTCAAGGCCATGGTGGAGAACCAGACTGGCAAGAAGATCAAGGCGCTGCGCAGCAATCGCGGTGGAGAGTATGAAAGCAAGGAGTTCCACGACTATCTCGCAGCAGTTGGCATCAAGGCACGGCGTACCGCGTTGTACTCGCCGCAGCAAAATGATTTAGCAGAACGCATCAACCGTACCATTGTGGAGTCCGCGTACTCCATTATACACGCGGCTCGGCTCACCTACGACTTCTGGACTGAAGCCGTGAGCACTACGGTCTACATCAAGAACCGCCGTCCAACTAAGACGCTGTAACAAATGACGCCATATGAGGCGTGGTTCGGCAAGAAACTGAGCGTGGGTCATCTCTGAGCATTTGGCAGTCTGGCTTACATGCACGAGTCCAAGGAGAAACGGCAGAAATAGGACGCAAAGAGTGCGCAGAGGCTGATGATTGGCTACGACCCGGCAAGCAAGGCCTTTCGCCTCTACCAGAGGGATACAGGCCACGTCATCATCTCCCAGGATGTCGTCTTGAACGAGAACGTCATCAGCACCAACATTGTCTGTGAAGAGGTAGGACAACCAGCAGCTGACGAGACAGTGGGAGCAGAAATCCTTCCTGACCCAGTCTCTCCCGATCCTTCCTCTACTGTGACAGTGGGAGAATCACTCTACTCTCCCATGTCTCATGCAGCGGATACAACAGCCTCATCGGCAGAAGCAGAGGAGGGAGATGTAGCACCACCAGCAGCAGCAGTTGTACCAGCAGCACTGCGCCAGCCGCCCGCTAATGCTCCAGTACCAGGTCGCAAATACCCTCTTAGGGTGCATTACAAGCCTGGTGAGCGCGGCCATTTCTGGATGCTACAGAAACCAGAACAGATGAGCATAGCAGTTGGAGCAGATTTAGATGAGCCAATATCATACAAGGAGGCCATGGCTGCACCGGATGCAGCAGATTGGGTGTAAGCCGTCCAACAGGAGATACAGTCGCAGCTGGACAACGGCACGTAGGAGCTGACTGAGCGTCCACCTGGACGTAAGTTGATCAAGTGCAAGTGGGTATTCAAGAAGAAGCGGGGAGCAGATGGTAACCTGGAAAAGTACAAGGCGAGGCTGGTCGCCAAGGGCTACTCGCAGTAGGAGGGCGTCGACTACACAGAAAATTTTGCCCCTGTTGCAAAGTTTGCCTCTGTGCGCACGCTCCTCTCTTATGCAGCAGCTTTGGTCTTCAAGGTTAACCACATGGATGTCAAGACGGCATTCTTGAATGGTGACTTAGAGGAGGAGATCTACATGGAGCAGCCGGAGGGGTTCATCATGGATGGCCAGGAGCACCTGGTTTGCAAGCTACAAAAGTCGCTGTACGGCCTCAAGCAAGCGTCGCGTGCTTGGAATCAAAAGTTGGATGTGACGTTGCAGTGCATGGGGTTCGAACATAGTGAGTATGACTATAGCGTCTATCGCTGGCAGCATGGTCACGAGGTGCTCATTATCAACGTTTATGTGGATGACATGCTCCTCCTTTCCAACAGCATGTCTGTAGGGCACGAGTTCAAGGAAGTCATGCAGGAGCGCTTCCAGATGTTTGATCTCAGGGAGGCATCATACTTCCTCGGTATCCAGATCACACGAGACCGCAACTCACGCTCTCTCTCGCTGCAGCAGAGCCGCTACATCAAGGATGTTTTGTAGCGGTTTGGCATGGCAAAGGCAAAATCCATCGGCACGCCGCTAGAGACGCGGCAGCACCTCGTGAGCTTCAATGGAGAAGCAAATGCAACTGGGCGTCAGAAGTAGCAGAGCACCGTCGGCAGCCTCATGTACCTGATGGTGGCAACCAGGCCGGACCTCGCACACGCTCTGAGCACTATGAGCCAGCACATGGCTAATCCCGGACCGGAGGACCAGAAGGCAGTGAAGCGGATCTTCCGCTACCTTGCTGGAACCATCAACATCGGCATCACCTATAACGGCAACAACAACAGCATCATCGACTACACAGATGCAGATTAGACTTCAAACCCTGAGAACCGTAAGTCCATCTCTGGAAATGTGTTCCTCATGAATAGTGGGACCATCAGCTGGTGCAGCAAGCGGCAGGTGGTCGTGGCCACCTCAAGTACGGAAGGTGAGTACGTCTCTCTTAGCTTTGGAGCCAAGGAAGCAGTTTGGCTCCAGCATCACATGGCAGAGATGAGTGGGAGTATATTAGTCCCTGTTCATGTGTGCGTCGACAACCAGAGCAGAATCGCTCTCGCCAAGAATCCTGAATACCATGCACGCACTAAGCACATTGACATCGCATATCACTTCATCAGGCACATGGTGCAGGAGGGTGCTATTAAGTTGGAGTTCACTCCAACCAGCAAGCAGGTCATAAATTTCTGCACCAAGCCAGTGACCCGTGAGAAGCAGCAGTTCTGCATGAAGGCATGTGGACTCAGCCCACTCTGACTACGGCAAAGTGGGAGATTGTTGGGAAAGGAGCCATCCGGCTCAATTTCAGGTCCACAGGAGGAAGTTCCAGGAAACTACAAAATGCCTACTTCGATTGTCGATCCGACTTCACCATTCGAAAGATCAGGTGGAAAANGTCATAAATTTCTGCACCAAGCCAGTGACCCGTGAGAAGCAGCAGTTCTGCATGAAGGCATGTGGACTCAGCCCACTCTGACTACGGCAAAGTGGGAGATTGTTGGGAAAGGAGCCATCCGGCTCAATTTCAGGTCCACAGGAGGAAGTTCCAGGAAACTACAAAATGCCTACTTCGATTGTCGATCCGACTTCACCATTCGAAAGATCAGGTGGAAAAATGTCTACTGCCCAAGTTTGAGGCCGGTCCAGCGGTCGGATTGGGAGATATGAATTTTTGTAATTTCCGAGTTCATCGACCGCCGATATCCGGGTGACCATCGGCGATGGCTCCATGCCTTAGCCTTAGAAAAGAAAAAGGCAAGAGGTCCAGGGTCAAGACTGTTGGGAAAGGAGCCATCCGGCTCAGTTTCGGGTCCACAAGAGCAAGTTCCAGGAAGCTACCAGATGCCTACTCCGATCGTCGATCCGATTTCACCATTGGAAAGATCAGGTGGCAAATTGTCTACGGTCCAAGTTTCAGCCCGATCCAACGGTCGGATTTGGAGATATCAATTTTCGAAGTTTCGGGGGTCATGGACCGTCGATGTGTGGGTGGGCATGGGTGATGGCTCCATGCCTTAGCCTGAGAAAAGAAAAAGGCAAGAGGTCCAGGGTCAGGACCTGATAGGAGAAATATCCAAAAAGGTCCTTGGTCTTAGGATTGCCTTGTCAGAGTGTGCTGACTAGGATAAAGGTACCTCTCCTTACTTTTTAGGTGAGGTGAGATCCTTGTGTGCTAGCCATGGACACATGGCGATTCTCCATGGGTTTGTGGGTTATGTGACCACTAGGAGTGTGCCATGAGAGCATTCTCTAGCTCTCTAGGTCGTGTGTGAGTGGTCAGCCTGATTGCTAGGCTGATTTCCTCCCTTGTGTGAGATTATGGATTCTAGTGTGTGAGCCTTAGCCTCCATGGCTAAGTGGTGTGGCTTGTGAGAGGGCTGACTTGCCCAAGCTCTAGCTCTATATGTACTCCATCATTTTGAGTGATTGAACAACCATTCTTCAGCACAAGTGATGCCCTTTCAGTCCCACATGCTCGCTGCTCCAAGGCTCCCTCTCTCCTCCAGATCCAACATTTGGTATCAGAGCCAAGTTCTGCCACTTTTAGCCAGCACAGGCCGTCACTTTGAGAGTGACGGGTTGGGGTGAAACCTTCACCAAATTTGACGATCGACCACTGGATCTTCAAGTTCAGAAGACAAGCTTTCCAACG